>JAGVSP010001500.1:0-65116 GCA_022494985.1 Micrasema minimum
AGAGGAACTCTCATAGACAAATAGCTCTACCGTCGACAATGATTCACCCATAACCTATAAATTAACACTTTGTAAATATCAATGAATAATAAACTTTAAGTAAACATATTTGGGTTTTATTGTAATCCAATTAATTTTTGATTTGCTGTTTTTTTACAAATATTTTCACACATTAAAATCAAGTTTTCATTCATTTTAGATCGCTTAAAAGTTTTACTTTAAGTTTTATTTGTTCCGATGATAATTGGACTCAAAAGGTCTTCAACGCTATCACTGAGCCACCGACTGATAATTTAAAACAAAAAAAATGCTCTCCTTTATAAATATTTTCTTTGACCCTTGCAAAATAAATCATAATTAATGAAGTGTGTAAATCCAAGTAGATTATATGGTACAAATATATTTATATTTTATTGCTGTTTTATTAGAATTACATTCTGATCCGCTACGCTTTGCACGGGATTGATAACAATATGGAATTAGAAAACGTTTCTGTATTGTACTAACTTGTTTATTCAAAATGTATCTTTTGATTCCTGTAAATACCGAATGGTACTGCTTGTTTCTGTTGTTATTTTTTCATATTAGTGCAGGTACTCAGAGTTTAGAATGGGATACTTTGAAACAAGCTATTGGACAGTTTGATAACGCTTTTTTTCAGGTAAAATTTTACTTTTTCTGAGCCATGAGTGAGACATCTTGCTTCTAGAAAAGTACTTATAAAAATTAGAGCTGTAAAATTTTGATAATTTGTTACATGAAGGCAAGAAGATTAGGAAAGTTCTAGTCCAAAGTATCACATATTAATTTTTATGGGAAAAACCACATTGAAATAAAAACTTCTTATTGACCTCGCCGGGAATCGAACCTGCGACCTCATGCATGGTAGCCAAATGTGCTAACCAGTACACCGCGAGGCGGACTACTACCTAGCATAAGTTTTAACGATTATTACATCACTATTTGACTAACTGATTGCTTCATTTAGATTGTTTCCTAAGAATACGTATTTTTAGAATATTTTATTTGAATTTTACTTTCATAGAAAAAAATCATACGCATAATAGGCTGTTATCACTTAGAAGCAGTATGAAGTTTGATACATTCTACATTTAAGAGTTATATTCGTCGCTTTACAAAGTTATAAAATGTATAATTAATAATTTTCATTTACAAAATTCGCCAACCCAAAAACGACATCTGCGCCGCGGTATTCTGTATAGTGACAGGACTTCGGCGCATACGAATTCAGTACAAAATCGTATGCGCAGTAGATCGACAAAAGTTACAGAATCGCTCGGCATGTTGGCACTAGTAAGACGCGTTTGCGTGTTTCTATTGTGTTAGTAAGAAAAAGAGAGACAGACTCGAAGTGAAGCGCTTTCTCTTTCTCCGCGCACTGCGTGAGGTCAGATGTGATCAGATGTTCACTTTACTTTTTTAGCCGGTAAAAATGTCAAAGCTTAACATTTTTTAACTTTTTTAAAACAAAAAATAATCGCACCTGTCGTCTTGCAATTTTTAATTTTAATTTTTCAGCCAATAAAAAAAATCTTGACAAAGGACTAGCATGCGAGAGACGCGTGCTGAGAACTTGGTTGCCATAGCGAGAATTATTATATTGATTTTTGAACTGTATTATATGTATTTAACTTTTTTTTGCAAGAGTATTTATTGTATATTTTAATTTTGTATTTAACATAAATAATTATGCACCTACCGGCGAGTTGCAGTAGACAACTCATTAGGACATTATTTTATATTTGTTTTATGTATACAGAGTGTAATAAAACTCGATGTACAAACCGAAAACTGGTGAATCTATATCGTATTTGGAGACGATTGTGTTAAATGACTTTTTAATCTGAGCTTGAAAAAAAAAATTTTTTCTTCTCACAAAAATTTTCATAAGTAGGTATGGCAGATTAAGTAAAATAGCTCAAATTCTTATTAAAACGCGTTTTTAATTTTAGTTTTTTTTATGGATAGTATTAATTTGACAAAATACATGATATTTGATAACAATTTGCAATTACTTCGTACTCAATTTTCTCGAAAACTAAGGGTCAAATAAAATTTTAAAAATCTACGTAATCAACTACAAATATTATGTAGATTCACTGGCTTCCCGCTTGTACATCGAGTTTTGTTACACTCTGTGTATTGAAATAAAAAATTAACATAAAAAAATTAAATTGAAATAAACAAAAAAATAAAAAAAAAAAATTAGCACAAAAACTTTTTTGTCTTCTTTTTAGGTAAGTTCACTCGAGGTTGGAAAAAAAGCAAGACATTATTTACAAAGAGATACTCTCAGTTTCGTTATATCACCTCTCTGGTTAGAGTTACTTCTTCTTATTATATCCCTTGGAGCTACGGGAAAAACTTTGAACGAACTGAACAAAGGAATGTTTCTCAATATTGGAAATGAGGCAAGTACAAAGCTATGGGAACTGTAATAACTATCTAACTATATAACCATCATTCCATTCCCCCGGGGTAGGCAGAGAGGTTAGAACGCCACACCACACTCTGTACTGGATTCTGGCACACTTCCCTTGCTTTCTCCACCTTATTAATACATATTCTCATGCATGTGTACGCCGATTATTCCGACTTTTTTCACATGACCACTTTCAAGTAATTGTTGGACTTCATCATGAATGATGCCACGTCTTTCTCGGCCTTCCTCAACATCTACATTCACACACACTCGCATCGTAAATCCTTTTAGACGTTCTTTCATCATTCATATTCGCTCCACACGACCGGACCATCGCAAGAGACCTTTCTTAATTTTGTCGATAGTGCTTATCTCAGCCTTGCATTCTGCTCTAATTTCGACATCAGTACACCTATTCATATTACCACACATTCGCCTGAGAGTCAAATCACATTTCAACAGCATTCAATCTACTTTCGTCCTTTTTTCCAACATTTCATACATTAGGTTTGGTACCAGGACTTTTTTTTTTTCAAGAAAAAAGAAAAATTTGAGTTCTTATGATTATATTTAAATAATTTAATTTTGGGACTGCTTTCACTAACTAACTAACTAACTAACCATCACGACATTTCCCCGTAGGGGTAGGCAGAGAGGATAGAACTCCATATCACTCTGTCCTGACAGACTCCCTTTGCTTCCTCACATTCGTACATCTTCTCATGCACATACGCCGATTATTCCGACTTTTCCCGTGTCCACTTTCAAATAGTTGTCGTACTTGGTCATGCCATGTCTTTCTCGGCCTTCCGCAGATTCTACATCCAGGCACAGTTGCCTTTAAATTTCTTTTAGCCGTTCTTTCATCACTCATTCGCTCCACATGACCAAACCATCGTAAAAACCCTTTCTTAATTTTGTCGATAATGCTTATCTCAGCCTTGCACAATGCTCTAATTTCGACATTTGTACACCTATCATACATAGTCTTACCACACATTCGCCTGAGAGATCGCATTTCAACAGCATTCAGTCTACTTTGGAGTCTAGTCGGTCGACTACCAGTCTAGTCGGAGATAACTGTGCTAGAAAGCAGGAAACAAGTTGTGCTGGAGTGTGATTCGAACCTAGCCGGAGTCTTCGAATCCACCACTAGACCACAACTCGGTTCATTATTTATGAAGTGCTAATTTAGCCTCTTTCGATAAGCACTTATTTGCTCATCGCCCCAATAACTAAATGATCGGATACAAATCCCGAGATTTTAACAAATGGCTATCGCAATTTTGACTTATGACTACTAACGCCTCTCAGTACCACGATCAACCAACCAAATTAAAATGAACCAAGTTAAAAACTCGAGATATGTGTTTTATCCGATCGTTTCAGAAGGATTCAGCTGGACCCAGCGCTGCGATTCTACTAAGGTTTAAGACATTTTAGCGATTCCCTTAACTGTCACTGTCAAAAATTCGGAATCGGATTTTTGGCTTCAAAGTAGAGTGGAATCTTGGTAGAATCTCTCAAGGTCTTTGCATTCCACAAGACATAAAAGATCAACATTTTTGGAGAAGCAAATTCGTCGAATAAGTAAGGTTAGAGATAAACGATTTGACAGCGATTTTTCAGATGACAGTTCGGCGAGAAATGGGCGTCTAGTGACGTTTGGGTTTACGACCGGAATCGCAGGGCTGGTTCAAATCCTGGAGCGAACGGTTATTTTTTCAAGTGATTTGATGAATGCACAATGTAAATGTGATTTTTTTCTACCTTTTTCTTGATCTGTTAAATAAAAACGTAAAGATGTTTAGCATTTTAAATCATCGCTTCATTCGTAGATGAATAAAGTTAAAATGAATACTTGTGTATTTTTTTATTTATTTCTTAAATGAACTAACTAACTAACTAACCATCACGCCATTTCCCCGAAGGGGGTAGGCAGAGAGGATAGAACGCCACACCACTCTGTCCTGGCACACTTCTCTTGCTTCCTCCACATTCATACATCTCCTCATGCACGCACGTCGATTATTCCGACTTCTTACATGCCCACTTTCAAGCACTTGTTTTTACTTGATCATGCCATGTCTTTCTCGGCCTTCCTCGACTTCTACATCCAGGCACAGTCGCATCATATATTTTTTTTAGCCGTTCTTTCATCATCCATTCGCTCTACATGACCGAACCAACGTAAAAGACCTTTCTTAATTTTGTCGATAATGCTTATCTCAGCCTTGCATTCTGCTCTAATTCCAACATTAGTGCACCTATCATACATAGTTTTACCACACATTCGCCTGAGAGATCGCATTTCAACTGCATTCAATTTACTTTCATCCTTATTTTTCCAACTCCATGCTTCGCTTCCAATACATAAGGGTTTGGTACCAGAACTCCATTGTGCACTGCCAATTTAGCCTCTTTTGATAAGCACTTATTAGATACTACCGACTTTAAGGCACCATTAATTCTGTTACCGGCACTAACCCTCCTTTTCAATGTCCTTATCCATATTACCATCCCTAGTGAACATGCTTCCAGATATACAAATTCTTCCACCTGTTTCAAGCTATCGCCATTTACTACGATCTTACACTTAGTCATATTCCATTTCTTTCAAAAAACCATCAACATTCGACTTTTCAACATTCATTAATAGATACAATCCTTCCGGAAGGCACACATCGTAAACCTTTGTAACCAAGGTATAGCAATTCTTCTTCGCTCTCAGCAAGAAGCACTGCGTCATCGGCGTACAAAAGGCAACTAACAATCATACCACTCAAATTCTCGCGCCCACGCTCCATATTTTTCAACTCTTTCATACATTTATCCATGTATATGTTAAACAACCATGGTGACAATCACACATCCCTGTTTGACAACCTTTAGGGGATGTCCAAACCACGACGTGAATGGTCCCATTACCCTTACACACGCTACACTGTCTTTGTACAATGGGAAGCAATCAGCCGCGGACAAGGTTAATCGTTCACTCCATACTCAGATAAGGCCATCCATAGCTTATTCCTATCAGTCACGATCAAATTGCTTTTTGCAAGTCAACAAAAGCGCAGAAAAGCTTCCGGTTTTTTGCCAAAACTTCTCCGACAAATTGCGTAACGCAAATATTTGATCCATACATCCTCTGCCATTCATAAATCCACTCTGAACATCCCATATTTTATCCTTAGTCACATTTCTTACTCTCTCAATCAATATTCTTCCATACATTTTGCAACAGCGCTTAAAAGACTGATAGCTCTGTAATTCCCGCACTCAACTTGAAACCCTTTCCCTTTGTATAAAGCATAACCACAGCTCTCCTACCAATCAAGTGGAGTGCTGTGCTCCCCTTAGACACAAGTTAAAAAGTTTATGTAGCCATGTGAGAATTATTGTTGCCACCCGACTTAATGAAATCTGCTGCAACACTTATCTTAGCCTTGCGCTTTACCATTCCGCATACATTTAGACAGCACTGATAATTTCTTTCATACTACATCGGGCTTTCTTCGTCATTTGCATTCAAACATGCTCAGGTAATGTTGGTACACCGCCCGAGTGTTTTACCAGTGTGAGTGAGATTCGTACACTTCCTCATAAGGTTTTCCTTCCATCTGTCTTCTTTTACCATCTCACTTTAGTTATCATTTTTCATCCTTATGCCTTAACAAACTGTCATACGTTTGATTTCATACTATTTCGCAGAGTTTTTCACCGCTTTCCAGAAAACTTTAATATTTTCGTTGTTGGAAATTAAGGCTCATTTTCATTCCTTTCCTCTCATTTCAATTTTCTCTTTCGTCACGCCCTTAACACCTGTTTGACCTTCTTCTTACATTCATCTATACACACTTTGCAAAAAACATATTCACTCTCGTATTCACGGTTTATTGACAGCGAGCAAATGTTATCCCACGCATCCATTCTTTTCTTTTACGAGTTTTTTTGACTTCGTCGTCCCACCACGCGTCACCATTCTTTCTCCCTATCGTTTGTGTTAAAATATTACAACATTATTATTATCCATTTGATTGACACTGCAGGAAAAAGAATGTTAACTTCAACAATACTTATCCACAATGTCGCAGGAGGATGAAAAATTAAAGTTTGAGGTAATTAACATGATGTTCATAAGGAAAGGTCTGCGGCCAACAAACTACTTCAGAGATTTCTCAGCACACACGTTCAACAAGACGATTGACTCAGTTGATTTCACCGACGTTACAGAGGCTTCGAAAACTTTAAATATGATGGTAAGTTTCACAAAAGGTTTTTTAAAATTATTCGGGAGAATGACACAGCCAGAGTGAAAATTTAGAATATTGCATAAGAGCCCCGCAGACTAGAGACTTTCTATCGGGCGAATAGTTTAGTCGGGTTGGGCTGCTTAGCGCGCACACTGAATCAAACAAAACAGTCGGGTTGGTGATGAGTGCGCACACTAAGAGAACAGTCGGCCAACTGCTCTCGAATGATTTTCCAGTTAAATAACCCGACTTTGAAGAGAGCTAGGTCGCAATGAATGTTGGTTTAACAATATTGTCTCAAGAAAGTTAATTATGCTGCAATACTACGAAGGAAAAGATTAAGAAGAGAAACCGAGAGTATTGGGTGCAATCCCACCCATCTACAGTTAATAGTTATAGAATGGAAAATTTTACACGATTCATTCGAAATTACTGAAATACCCCAAAAAAATTTTCGCCTTTTATCGAATGAACATAACAAGGTTGACCGTCCGTACCTAAAGCTCGGAGGTGAAATGAGCTACAGCTATCGCCCGATTAAACGATCGGCAAGTGTGCGCGCGTGGAAGAGCGCCATATTGATTAAGCTATCGCCGTATAGTAGTTTATACGATAGGATAGTTTTAAATGGCAATCGTGCAAGGCCTATTAACTTTAGCAATCGCCCGGCCGATACCGGATCGTTGTAGTATGCGCACATTGCGATACATCTTCATACTGATTAAAAGCCCGAATAAAACTATACGCCGTTAGAAATGTCTCTGGGCTGCTAGTCTGCGGGGGCTCTAATGGAAATCACACAACACGTTTAAAATACCAAATTTTCGAGGCGGACGAAAACAGTATCTCATCTTTTGTAGTGATTAAAATTTTATTTGTATAATAATTTCATAAATTGCTTTAGGTGGGACTAAGAACCAAAAGGAAGATGATGAATATATTTGACCCGAGTGATTTAGACGAGATGGGAACATCAATGATCCTCGTAAGCAGCATTTACTTAAAGAACAAATGGTTCTAACCACCGACAGTACTGAATGGAACATACGAGTTCTTACAGGGAGGACACGAAAGAGAAGAAGGAAGTGAATAATGTATGTTGACTGAACGGAGTAATGCCCTATGCATACAATCCGGACATCGATACTGACGATAGTATATTTTCAATAAAATTTTACAAATAAATATTATGTTTGCTGTTACAAGCGTAGATGTACAGCGTAGGGAACCAGAAAATCTACATCATATTTGGAAGTCGATTTTGTCAGAATGATGTTTTTTTAAATGATTTAAACCCTCAGTTTACTAGAAAGTTTATACCAAAGAAATAGATTTTATTTTTTGAGATTTTTACCAAATTGTTGTCAAATATCATTTATTTAGTAAAATTATTAACTATCCATAAAGAAAACAATAGCGAAACCTGAATTTAAATAAGATTTGTGCAATAATTTACATCTGCGGTACTTATGAAAGCTTTTATGAGAAGAAAAAATATAATTTTTTTTTCAACTTAGATTTCATAAAGTCATATTTTACATTCTACTCCAAATATTAGGTCTTTACATTTGAAATTTGGAGTTTTGCCGTACTGGCAACTTTGATCTCAAAATATCTTCTCTTTGGTTAGGAATTTCCAAATTCAAATTTATACAGCTATTTACTCAAGTATTTTGTGTTTCGAAAATTTATTAATTCATATGTTTTTTTCCTCAATTGTTTTTTGAAGTATATACTTCTTTGCGCCCGTTAGACACTTTGGGGTGGGACATTTGGTCCGAGGTTCTGAAACCGCGTCACGCTGATTTTTTAAGAGAAAAAGGCGCTTAAAGATTAAATGGAGTTCCAATGTCACCTGATGCTTGTATCAGTTACATTGTTGTTTTGATACAAGTATCGATAACTTTTAGTTGTATTTGTTTACTAAGTACATTGGATCATTTTATTTACTCGAAGTTAGGGATGATCAGTCTTACGCTTTTTCAGTACCAGTCCAAGGTATCCCACATGAAATATATAATTTGCAAAATAACACGTTGGGTGAATTATTATTTTATTTTGACCCATCTACGGGAATCGAACCGGCGACTCATGCACGGTAGCAAAATGCGCTACCATTGTGTTACAAGACGGAACATATGGAGCAATATGGACTCGCACTCAATTCCCGAAAGATATATATTCTATTGTAGTGAATGCCAAATTAATTTTAATTTTTTTTTAAAAATAATTATATTCACCATAACATAATTTCTTCCATGTAGAGCATTTTGGATTTTTTTAAATTCGAAATGGCGGGCGCACACTTTTTTTCATTAAATAATGTGGGGTATCGTTTTAAGGTTTTTTAAGGGCATGCTGATTACGAATCTTGCGTTTATTTTTTTTTTCCAAGATGGCCGGACAATCTTTTTTTAAAAAAAATGATGTCGCATTATGAAGTCTAAAAGGGTTTTCAGGGGCCCTGATTTCGAATCTAGGCGTTTATTTAGGGACTTATTTCCAAGATGGCGGACTCAACTTATTTTAAAAAATATGATGTCGCGTATCGTTTTAAGGGGGGTTTTAATGGGCTCTGATTTCGGATATAAGCGTTTAATATTTGGATCCAATATGGCGGATGAAACTTTTTTTCATTAAAATGATGTGGGGTATATTGTTTTTTAAATGGTTTCCAGGGACCCTGATTTCGAAAATTTTAGCGTGTATTTGTAATACAAGATGGCGGACGCAACTTTTTATTTCATAAATTGATGTTACGTATCGTTATAAATGGATTCGGGGGCCCTGATTTCGAATTATAGTGGTTTATTTTCGGATCCAAGATGGGCGTACGAAAATTGTTTTCATAAAATGATGTGGGTATCATACCAAAGGTATTTTGGGGCTCTGATTTCGAATCTAGCGATTATTTTTTTATCAAGAGGTGGACGCCACATTTCTTTCACCTAAATTGATTGTGGGGGTAACATTTTTTTTAATGGTTCTCGTGGGCTCTGATTTCGAAGTTAGTGTTTATTTTCAGATCCAAGATGGCTGACGTACCTTTTTTTCATAAAAAATGATGTCGAATATCGTTTAAACCCGTTTTTAGTGGGCCCTGATTACGAATCTAGTCGAATATTATTCAGATCCAAGATGGCAGACGCAAACTTTTGAAGTTATACTTCTTTGCGCCCGTTATGCACACTTTGGCGGTGGGATGTTGGGTCGAGTAAAACTTTGACGTCACGATGATTTTTAAGAGAATTCACTCGCTTAAGAAAAATGGGCGCCACAGTCACATGATGCTTGTATCTGATTACTTGTTTTTGATACCAAGTATCGACAACTTTTATTGATAGTAAAAATAATATGATAATAGATAATATAGGTGCAATACATATAATATAGAATCACGTACATAATATATGGAATATAAATATATTGAATAATATTGAAAAATGTCTTATATCTTGCTCTTTTTTATGAATCCTGTCTGTTTGTTAGTGCGTGAGTGGGTGTATGAGAATGGCTAATGAAGTATAACTTCCACCGTGTGGTCCGACGCACACCGATTTTTTTCTTTGCGTCACTCAGTTTACAAAATGGAAAACTTGAAATATCGCGTTATTTACGAGTACGAGTTCCACCGTGGCACAAGTGCTGCAGAAACGTAAGCTCGAAGGTTAATGATGTGTATGGCGACGGTGCGCAAAAGAAAACACAGTGCGTTTTTGGTTCCAACTTTTCGTTCTGAGAATTTTCGACCTGCAGATAACAAGCCCCGTGGACGGCCGGAGACCTAAGTTGACAAGAAGAATTAAGGCTATTGTGGAAGCGGATCCATCGCAAACCACGTCCGAGTTAGCTGCAGGCTGCGGTGTTAGTGATAATACTGTTTAAAACATACTTGAAGCAAATGGGAAGGTGGAATAAGCTTGCATATGGTGGTACCTCACGAATTGAGGTGAAGCAAATCATGATCACGCTAGACCACAACTGAGCACAAACAGACGGCTACCAAATTAGAATAAGCTTCAATTGGAATGTCTAAGACATCCATTCCGTACTCTCCGGACCTTGCCCCAACAAGATTACCATAATTTTTTCGAAATTTGGGATTACTTTCTTGCAAGGGGAAAAAATTCAACTCCGATGGGGCAGTCCAAACCGACTTCAAAGATTTTGAAGATTCCCGTCCGAATGTTTATATTTTAGTAAAGGGATCGATGAACTACCTATGAGATGGCAATAAGTGCATAGATAGCATTGGTACATACTTTGATTAAATGGAAAAATATTATTATATTTAAAAAAATCTACTTTTGTTCCTCCCATACAAAACGCAATTTCATATGTAAGGACCTAATATGATGTAGATTCACCAGTTTTCGGGTTGCACTACGTATTTTGTTACACCGTGTATACTCAGCTTCCAATAAAAAGCTGTTTTAGCATCTTCGGAATTCATTTTGCAAGACGTAATGATAAATAAATATAAATGTGATGTTTTTGGGGTTTTCTACACTTGTAAACAGTTTCGCTAAGGATTAGGTACACGCGTCACTTTTTATTAATATTGTATATTTATTTTTGAGAAATTGCAATAATTGCTTTGTTAAAAAAACTTTATTGCTTTGTTAAAAATACCACGAATGATCGATCACCCTCCGAAGTTTTGTTGTGTTAACGTGAAAACAGTATAATATACCTTAGGATTTTAGAGCCACGATTTAGTCATTCTGAAGCAGAGATCCTCGACACTCTAAGAAGACTCATCATTACTCAACGATCCCGTAATTTGGCTAGTATTTTGTAGGTGGTAGATATCCCTTACGCCACGCGCGGAATATCCATGCTGGTGTTCCTGCCCAGGAAGAAGACGGGGCTGAAGGCGTTGGAGAAGGGGGTGTTGGCCAGAACGACCATATGGGGTGGGCTGATAGACTGATTGAAGCTTACTCCCGTTGGCCTAGTCACCCTCCCGAGGTTACTCTGCTCGAAATTTGTCGGTCCTTCTTCCGAGCCCACTTTTGGGGGGGGGGGGGGGGAAGGAGGATTAAAATGGTTGATTTTTTTATTATTATAATATTTAATAATAATTGATTTTAATTAAATATATTTTATAAAGATTATTTTGTATTATTTTAAATGCTATTGCACTCAGAGCTATGTAGGTATAATAAATTGGCATTAATATTTTATATTTACATAGCACCAATTAAGTGCACCACACAATAATGTACAAAATAACTTTGGAGAAAGTTCAAGAGTGAGGAAACAAGTATTTGAAGTGTTTTTTTTGTATTGACTTGTATTGTGGTAACGCGTGTGGAGCGCTTTGGTGGAAGTGCTTGGAAATGGGTTCTGTATTTTTAAGTGATGGAGACAAGATATAAGTTGGTTAATTGATTAATAAATTAAGCAGTTTCTCAGCTTCCACTTATAGCAGAGAGTTGAGTCTTTAGACGGGTCCAAGTCGTGGGGGAATTTTGAGCGGCCATGGTGTTGCACTTGGCGATACTGAAACAGCGAGGTGTGTGTGAAGAAGGGGATTGTTGAGTATTTTTATTTCTGACAATAACTGGTTGGTCAATCGATTTTGTCTATTAAGCTTTAAATAATTAATAATACCAAACAAGGATAAGAAAGAATAGGACAAATGCTCTATTAATCACAATTTTTATAATTAACATTTCTATAGCGGTTCAATGTTAAAACCGCGAATCAGTAAACGTCCATTTGAGATAATTGTTGAGTGTTTATAGAAACTGAATTTTGAAATTATAACCTTAAACTAACTAACTAACTAACCATCACGCCATTTCCCTGAAGAAGTAGGCAGCAGAGAGGATAGAAAACGCACACCACTCTGTATAGCAACACTTCTCTTGCTTCCTCCACAATTCATACATCATTTCATGCACGCACAGTCCGATTATTCCGACTTCTTACATGACCACATTCAGAGCACTTGTTTTTACCTTGATCATGCCATGTCTTTCTCGGCCTTCCTCGACTTCTACATCCAGGCACAGTCGCATCATATATTTTTATTAGCCGTTCTTTCATCAATCCATTAGCTCTACATTGACCGAACAACGTATTTAACCTGGACCATTCTTAAGTTTGTCGATAATGCTTATTTATCTCACCTTGCATTCTGCTATAATTTCAACAGTTAGTGCACCTATCAATACATAGTTTTACCACACATTCGCCATTGTGAGAATCGCATTTTCAACTGCATTCATTCTTACTTTCTTCCTTAAATGTTTCCAACTCCATGCTTCGCTACCATACATATACCTTTTTGAATTATATTAAATATAACCTCTCACCAGCTGGATTGTCACTTGTGCCACTTGACAGGTCGTGATAACCCTCTAATTACTTAGATAAAGCATATTCGTTTCCGGAGCTTCTCCGTCTGTTGTGATATCAATACTGATCAAGATAATATTATTGATACATTTAATTAGCAAAATCACCATTTGTAAAACAGATTTATACGGAAAAACAATAAATTATTAATGTATACCCTCGCAGTTCGCCTCCCTCAAACTTACAGGAGTTGCCTTCTTTAGTTTAAGTTTACATCCTTCAATTAACTTTAGGTCTAATAATAATAATAAACAATGATGTTTTTTTAGATGAAAATGAAAAAAATCTTCGAGAAAAGTGCCGAGTTAGATAATATGGTAACTGGAAAGGATGTTTACTTCACAAATGCCATCCAAGGGATCAAACTTCTGGCTGATGCGGGGTGGGGTGCCTTAAAGGACACAGTATCAGATCATATTTATTTATTTATTTATAGGTAAATTTTTGCAGTCAAATTATTATCATTATAATTAAGACATTAAATGAAAACAGGGTACTTTAATGACTTATGTGTTTTTATTCACTTTTTAATTGAAGTTTATTTAACTAACTAGTTTCGGTACCAACCTACCATCATCAGAGCTTCTACAAAACTTACATTAAATACAAAGTTGCATGGTAAATTAGCGGGGGTGGGAACTATGGATTGGGGAGGGGGTGGGGCATGGAGCAAAAAGGGGTAGAGACTGTTTGAGGGGGGGGGATATCTTGCTGTGGGGAAATACTACGTAAAATTGGACCTGTTGCTTAGATTTATTTGATTATTAATTATAATATTCTGCTTTTCCTTTACAGATTTCTTGATTTCTAGAATTTCTAAGTTTTTTAATCATAATCGTAAACCAACATATACTGATATAATCATTCACGATTCTTCTAACCACCAAAACATCACATAAACATTCAGCTTTCCACTCCCATGATCCATCGTTTCTAACAAATGATTCCATGTGTCTGAAGCAAATTTCCAATTAAAACTTCAAAACTACATTAACAATCGCCTTAAAACAATGGATATTAATACCAACATTAAAGATAATATATTAAATAAAAAACTCAACTTAATTTTCAAAACAATATTTATATTCAAATCATATTAATGGCATCTAATGGATAATATAAGATGGAGACGATTTTTGTATATTGATAAGGAACTTAAACATTTAAGCATTTTAAAAAATACTAACCTTATGAAATATCACCATGCATTATAACCTACTTAATATTTAGGGGAACATGTTAAAAATACAAAAGACAAAGTGAATAAAATTTAGATAAAGCCGGTATATTATATAAACTAAAAATGCCACGATTGCAACGCTTTTTATATTGGGGGAAAACATCTAGAAAGCTTATATATATTTTAGAATTAAAGAACATTTACGATGGTCTGGAATAATAATAATTTCTCAGAAATTTGCAGAAACACATTTTGACAAATAATCACTCATGGAGTGGAGGTCTTACATATAATAAAAAGGGTTTTATTAATAAATAACATGGTATATTCTCATAGCTAAATTCAAGAAATCTGTAAAGAAAAGCAGAATATAATTAATAATCAAATAAATCGTAGCCATAGTCCCTTTTTCAAACGTATTTCCCCTCTGCCAGAATCCCCCCTCAAACTCTCTCTACCCTAATACCATAGCCCACCCCCTCCCCAATCCGATTAGTTCCCACACCCCCACTAATTAGATGCAACTTTGTATTTTTTAATGGTTAGTTTTTGTATTGGCTTTGATGATACGGTACGGTGGGTACCGTAACTAGTTTAGTAATAAACTCAATTAAAATGTGAATGAAAAAACAAAGATGATTTTTTTTATTTAAAAAAAGTTCTTTCATGGATTTGACAAAAGTTAATGGTGATATTATAAATAACGATAAAACAGGGTTAGGACCAATTAGGAGGGGGGGGGGGGGGGGGGGGGATGGTTTTTCAAAGGTGGTTTTCACAGGTAGTAACAATAAAATTATAGTAAAAAAGGAAGTTAAAATATTCTTATAGTTAGATTACTACAAATAAATTATATGTACATTAAAAGTGAGTTAAAAGTTAGAAAAGAAAGAAGTAGAAAAAAAAATGTCTAACCTAAACACAAATGTGATCTATAAAGTGTCGATTTCTCTCGGAAAGCAACGCCGCACACTCCATGGTTATTCTCAATTAAATCTATATTCAATGTTTTAGATATTTCATTAAAGGTATTGGGAGGATAGCCATTTATTCGATTTTTTTTCTCTAGTTTAGTATGTACCAGAGGGGTATAAAGAAGAGGGTTGTTATCGAATCGTTTTTTACGGGGAATATGTTTATGGAATAAGTTTGATAGTAGTTCCGGAGAGTCTATTGCCTCAAAAGGTGTTATTTTTGATAGGAAAACTATATCGGCTATTTCACGGCGCTTTATTAAAGATAGTAGGTGATGTTCTTTGCATTTTTGAGGATATCGGATATATATTATCTAATTTATTATCTAATGTAACAGGAATTATGGCTTACAATACCTTATGCGCACTTTTTACGCGACCGTAAAACTGCACCTACTTGTTTCTTGTTTCCGAAAAAACTGTACAGTCTGTCGGTTACATGAATTAATTTCAATAAAAGCTTAGCCGTTGTGACGAAACTAAAACAAATTTATTTTGCAGGTGACGTTGTAACTTCCGTTGGGCAAAGTTTTCATGTATGGCGACCACCCATTTTTAATTTGTTATCAAAATGAACAGGTACTAGCATTTATGATTGGACACTTCTTAGTTTAGTATTTTAAAAATGCATTATTTGTTTATGGAAAAGTAACAGATAATAAGGAAAAAACAGTACAAACAGAACATATCATGATATGGTATAGATATACTAATTTATCCTTTCGAATTGAAGAGTGATTTTTCAAAATGATGAAAGTCAAAAAAATTTATATGATGGGAGAAAATAATAAAAAATTGTATTTACTAACTAAAAGTGTTTTATGGTGTACTTTTATTAGTATATATAAATCGTTACCTTAATTCTAACAGGACGTACTCATTTTTTTACGAAATCGTGATTATGATGGATTCGTGTAGTGCTTGTCAAAAACATCGTCCTCACTTCTCAGTGAATGCAATTTATGTGAGCAAGTGAGAGAAAAAACTTGTTTTATGAAGTGGTCGTAACATCAAAGCGCCATTTGTTGGTGCAAATATGGCGTAACTCATCAGTTTGGAGGTACATGAATTGCGCATACGAAATATATTCTTAAGAGCCCCCGCAGACTAGAGACTTTTTATCGGGCGATAGTTTAGTCGGGTTGGGCTGCTCAGCGCGCACACTGAATCAACAAACAGTCGGGTTGATGATGAGTGCGCAAACTAGAGAAACAGTCGGCCAACTGTGCCTCTCGAATGATTTTCCAGTTAATATATGACTTTTGAAGAGAGCGGTCGCATGAATGTTAGAACAATATTGACAAGAAAAGTTATTATTGCTGCAATATTACGAAGGAGAAAGATTAAGAAGAGAAACCGAGAGTATAGGTGCATCCCAATCTACAGTGATAGGTTATTGAATGAAAATTTTACACGATGCATTCGAAATTACTGGGAATACCACAAAAAAAAAAATCGCCTTTTATTGAATGAACATAAACGCCCTCTTGACCGTCCCGCACCAAAGCTCGGAGTGAAATGAGCTATAGCTATCGCCCGATTAAAACGATCGGCAAGTGTGCGCGCGTGCAAGATCGCCATACCTGATTAAGCTATCGGCCTGATAATAGTTTATCAATAGGATAGCTTAAAGGCAATCACAAGACCTATTTAACTTAGCATTCGGCCGACACCGGATCGTTGTAGTATGCGCACTTGCATATATCTTCATACTGATTAAAAGCCCGACTCTATAGAAAGTCTCTACTGGTCTGCGGGGCTCTAAATTGTCTAGACACTAAAATAAATCCAAAATGCATATTAAAATAGCATTACAGGTTCAAAGTAATAATTTTAAACTAATCAGTTTTTTCCCTCCTCCTGGTAAAGTTGACAAATTTAATTAACGATATGTTTTTACTATTGTAATCAAAAAGGATTTCTAACAACATTTTGAATGTATACAAATACTTGTAGACAAATTACTGAGAGAAAAAATATTAAAAACTGTCGAAAAACCAACTCAAATGTGGATACTTCTGTACAAACTCAACATATATAGAAGTTTCAAAAAATTGTCAAATATCTATATATTCATATAGTTGTCAGATGATTGGGCGGAATGGGCAATGTGTAGTACATAAGTGCCACTTAACCTAAGCCAATGACAGGTCATAAGCCCTGGTAAAACGCCTAGATATACCCACATTCGTTTCCAATAGTTTCTCTGTCTCTGTTGGGATAGATCAATAAATATCTGAAAAAGCGCATTTTTATTGTGTATCTTATTAGTGAAGATATCCTTTTAATGCTGAGTATCAGTAAATTTATTTTTTCTACTTCCCACACCGCAATAATTACTTTTTAAATAGCCTATTTCCATTTTCACACAAAAATACAGCGCGACCCCTGACCCACGGCCCACGGCTATCGGCACCTACTCCTGACTCAACCGGGGAGCAAGGAATATCATCATCGGGCTCACGGCTGGTGGCTGCTCTCCTTAATTCAGTAATTCAGGTACCAATTATAACTAATATCATCCGCCCGGTCACCCATTGTCCCCCACCTTGCTTAATTAGGCCCGTAATAACATGGAAATTCAACTCCTGTGAGGGGGGACTCATAAGTTCCGAGAGGAAAATATAAAAAAAATGCATTTAACTATCGTGCATTTTTTATTTTTCTATTTTTTTTTTTATGGAGCTTCGGAATGTGGAATTGTGGAATTTAACTTTCCAGCATCAATGCATTCACTTAACCGTCATTACTTATGGCGCAGAAACAATGTACACTGACCAAGCAAATCTCCCATAAGATATGAAGATATATGATCAGCGCCTTTTACAATTCTGTGGTCGGGACGTAAGTTGGAAGATCGGAGAGAAAAATTGCGTTGACTCAAATGTTTCTCCATAATTAAAATTCATGGCAAAGTTGACTACTATATTCTGCTCGGAAAATATAACTTTGAATATTCCAAGTCGGCGGTTGAGATCAAAGAAAACACTTTTTTGTCCCAACTTTTTAACAATAACTTGGCGCACTTTAATGCCTATATCTCGATGTTAAGACGTAACAATGACATAGAAAAAACATATAAATATTGATGTATTTAATGATAGATGCTGTGGTAAATTCAAGAGGAACTTGAAATCTTTTTTTTTTATAACCTCTGATCGTATATATTAATGCAAACTACTCGAAAGCTTTTTATAAACTGTAAATTGTGTACGAGAATAAAAATGCTGTGTAAATTCTGTAAATTTATTGATGTGCAATTATAACCATGTATGTAATTATTTTGATAAAATGTAAAAATGTAAGATACTGTCACTTGTAGAGTTACCATTTAATTAATTAAATAAATAAATTAGTTGCAAGTTGCACAGAGGAGCATGGAGAGGATTTATGCTTGGAATAACATTAAGAGACCGAAAAAGGAACGATTGGATCCGACGCCAGACAAAGGTCTGCGACGTGGTGGAGCGAATTGCTTGGGTTGACAACAAAGTGGAAATGGGCCGGTCACATAGCCGCCAGATGCCGGACGACGGAGATGGACGAAAACGCGTTCTGGTGTGGAGACCGAGGAACCAGAGCCTCAAGGACGTCCACCGATGAGATGGGTGGACGACATCAGGAAGTCTGCTGGAAGACAGTGGATGGGGACGGCGCAGGATCGGGAGGAGTGGAGACGGCAGGGGGAGACCTATGTCCAGCAGTGGATCCCTCAAACGGGCTGATAAGATGATGAATGATAATATTAGTTTTTATATTTTGAAGTAAACATGTTGATAACGTGGGTGTTTTATAAAACACAATACATAAAATGTATTTATTGTTCCCGCAAAGCTGGGGCTTGTCTGCGGGGTTACATTACAAATTTATACTTTTTTTTTTTCTTAATTTATTACACAAATTAGTATCTAACATTATAAGTATATTCTTATTTTAAGTAGTTGCGTTGCACAACAAATCACTGTGTGGCCTTTAAAATGGGGCTTAATGTTTTTTATTTTAAATTTAATAATATTTTTTTCGGTCATAAATACTTTTTTGGAGCCGATTAAATAAATCTGGAATAACACACACAAGCATGAAGCCGCGGGTTCGATCATTTATTTATCGAAATATTTATTTACTATTATTATTATTATGTATAATTTATATAGCGCCGTTTTTCGATATAAAACTTATCCTCAAGGGCGCTTCAAAATATTAAATTTAACGGCTCGGGAAATTTAAAGCGATGAAACTCACTCTGTGCGTAGAAAATATTACAATTACAAAATTAAATAATTGATTTAGAGGACAAAGGGGATCTTAAGTTTCTTTCGAAACATCACTTCACTCTCACAGTTGCGCACTTCTGGTGCGAGAGCATTCCAAGCCAAGGGCCCGCAACCGCAAAAGCGCGCTCCCCAAAATTTTGTGCGCTGATTGCGGTTCGGTTTACTAAAACCCAGCCCATAGCTGTATAAAATATGTATCATATAAGTCGAGTGATGGTGCGTGTGTGAAGTGCGAAACGTCTTTCAGCTTGTTTATGTGGAATGCAAAGCTCTTTTAAATACTCAGTACCTCAATCACAGGTGACTATCGACGTGTTAATAAACGACTTGGTAACGATTTCTCACCACGGATGTTTAACGTTTTTCGCGATCACAATGGAAACAACTGTTATAAAGTTATCGATCGGGATTATTTTAGTTACCGCTTTAAATGTTTGGAAAAAAAACGCCAAAGCAACTGTTAGTAAAGTAAAATAATTTTAGTTTTAAAGAGTTTTAATTGTTTGTGCATTGTACTCATGCCATTTTATTTGCTCTTAAATCAATTTGAGAAAGCAATAAAACGAAACATTTGTCAAAGTATGCCTTCTATCTATGGTGCTTGGCAACGCGACCGTGATATGAACGTATGTTGTTCTTGTGATCGGTTCAAATGCTTAGCACGTTTTTAAGCACGTCGAACTTGTCATCTGTGATTGAGCTACTGGAGCATCATCATGCATGGCTTTGTACATAAGCCAACAGAGTTTGTATTTTCGTGTTATTTTCACATTAATATTTCATGTGTGATCCCTTGGACTGGTACTGAAGCGTATGACTGATCATCTTACCTTCATGTTATAAAAACCATTTTTATAAACACTGCACTTGGAGTATGCAGTGACCTATGCACCAATGGTTGCGGATAATAGGGTAGTTGTAGTAGTAGATATAAAAGTAGGTATTAATTAAAATAGTTTTAAAATTTACCATGCTATTTGAGTAGCCCTCTAACCGTTTGTTTATTGAACTAAAGATGTCCCACAGCTTCCGTTTTATTATTCCATTTGCATTTCTTGGCATTTAAGTTGACAGCTGACAGTTGAGATCCTAAGTGATGACAAATATATTCAAATGGCCACATTAGGTACGTATCCCGTACTTTAATTAACGCAAGGAGGATAATTCACGATAATCATTGTAATTATTGGATTATTACACAAGAAAAGATAATCTTATTTATGTGGGTGATTTTGTAACGAGATGAAAATTATAAATTAAATATCAGTCCGACCATAAATTACGTCAGTAAAATATGTAATATGATGTGTGGTTTAATTTCATAATCCAGGAAGTATCAGGAGATCGGAATCAAAAGGTGGTTGGGTTAATCCCTTCAGATCTGTCAGACTCGTAGCATAGTGGTAGTGCATTTGGCTACCGTGTATGAGGTCACTGGTTCGATTCCCGTATAGTTCAACATGAAATATTTAATTTTCATATTAATATTTCATGTGTGATACTTTGGATTGGGACTGAAGCGTAAGACTGATCATCCTACCTTAAGGTAATAAAATGATCCAAGATACACTGCACTTGGTGAACCAATACCATGTGCCTATGCACCGTTGGGTACGGATAAGAAAAAAGTAGTAAGTAGAAGTAGATTTGAATTAAATCCCGTGGAGACTTCCATCGATGAAATGGGTGGGCAATGTCAAGTAGTTTGCTGGAAGACGGGGGATGGGGGCGGCGCAGGATCGGGAGGAGTGGAAGCGGCAGGGGGAGGTCTATCCAGCAGTGGACCTTCACGGGCTGATATAATAATTAAAGCGGTAGTTGTGTTAAGACGGTTCGTCGTATCGGTTTGAATCTCACTCCAGCACAACTTCTTTCCTACTTTCTGGCGCAGTTAATTTAAAATATTTGAAAGCAGCTAATTGTATAATATTTTGATTTGACACTTAGTTTATTGAGAAAATAGAGTTACGACTGTAGATTTTTTTTCGATTTTTTTTTGCATAATTGTTATCTCATATCGTGTAAATTACTCATATTAATTACTTTTCATAAAGAAAAGCAAAATTTAAACGAGTTTTTAATAAGAATTGGAGCAATTTTGTTCTAATCTGGCCTTTACTTATGAGAGCTTTTGTGAGAAAAAAAATTTTTTTTTTTTTCTAGCTCAGATTAAAAAAGTTATATTAACACAAACGTCTCCCAATTTACGAATTTAGATTTAACTGGTTTTCCCGCTTTTTATACATCGAGATTTGGTTACTCCTTGTATACGACGTATTTGTTGTTAATCAGACTACAGATTAAAGAAATGTTAGAAGCTATTTTCTAGTTTGAAGTGAATCACTTATTTAATATTTAAGATAATAAACTCTTATTTCATTTTCCTTCATTAGGTACTGCGTTGCAGTATACCTACATACTACATTATAAGGCAACTTTCATATATTAGCGTACATGGTCGTACATAGTAAATGAAAAATATTTAATTTAAATTAAAGTAAAAAGTTACACTTTAACATTTTGCATAAAAGAGTTTCTCATAATACCTGTATCACAGGACTGTACCTAATGTAATCATGTCATAATTCTGCATAAGCAAAAAAAAAATTACATTTTGCAAATTTTACATCTCAAAGTTATACGTTAATTACGTTGTTAAAAAGAATTTGCGGTAATTTAACAAAATAGGTTGCAATCTAATTTACTTCCCATTTTTTCCTTATCGCGACCACCTGTGCATAGTGGCACTTGAACTTGGTTGACCAAAGTGTACGCAGCTGTACCTGTCCAAGGTATCACAAAGAAATCTGCTTAATTTAACTAAGAAACTAATTTAATAAATCCGGCAAAGAAAATAATTTTTGTACAGTACAATATACCTATGTCATTAAAAAATGCGGCCCCCGTATACGGAGGTTCCGGTTTCGATTCCCGGTGAACACTCAATTATCAAGAGATTTTTTCTCAAGCCTGGTGTTTAGTTTGTTCTCGACATGTGGTGAACAGTTATTAAATACATTATAAAGCAACCTCTTCCAGAATTTCGTCCGCCATTGTGAATATTTGGAATATCACATTATGTTATATACTAAAACATACATTTAACGATTCGAGCTACCATGATTCCCAACGTAATTAATATGAAACCTTTATTCTTAAATATAATATTTCGTCGGTAATACCTCGGTCTGGCGGTGAAGCCTAAAGACTGATCGTCATACATTCACGTAATAAATTATATTTATACCCTGTACGTGTACCAATGCAGTGATCTATGCTATGAAAAAGACATGGTAGTAAAGGATGAGAGAAGAAATACAACTAAATTAATTAGAGACGAAAAAGACATTAAAATACTTGGTGTACTTATCTCGTAGTACAACCCGAAAACTGGTGAATCTTACATCAATATTTAGTGACGAATGTGTACCTTAAATATGACTTTTTAATCTGAGCTTGGATAAAAAATATTTTTTCTATCTTCTCATAATATAGCTTTCATGTGTAATGCAGATTAATAAAAATTGCACATATCCATATTAAAAATATGGTTGTTGTATATCTTAATTTTCTACATGGATAGGTATTCAATATGACTACAATAATATTATCATTGTCAAAAATATTCATCGAAAAAAAAATTAACTTTGTCTGTCACATTTTCTCGGAATATTATCAAAATCGGACTCCAATTTTGACGTAGATTCACAAGTATCCCGGCTTTGTACCTCATAAGTATACTATAACACCAACATAATATTACATGGGATTTTATGTGCATATCTTTATAATGCAGACAAGATTATTATTATATATATAGATCGAAAATTGATTAGCGAAATAACCGAGAATCAGTCCGCTTGTGTGATACAACGAATTTGTCACCATCTCAGACATAAAGTATAGACTACGACGGAATAACTTTAGAACTATAATTATTGCACATTGTAATCCAGCCCTGGAATCAAAGACAGTGATGGGACCATAAGTCTAGTGTATAAAATATAATATCCTCCCAAACCTACAGGAATATTCATTAGTGCTATAGCCCTTTGTACGAGTGTTTCGGTCACAACAGTTAGTTCCTAACAATATTACTCCTTAAACATACATACACACGCTAGTGAACTAACATACCAAACAAATCAAAAATTGATTGATTAAGCGCTAATAATCTCCTATAAAATGTAGTATTTAAATATTAGACCTGTTAATATATGTGAATATACGAATTTGTGGTTTTAAACTTGTAACGAAATTGGTGTCTAATCATGTTTAATACCCACAGAGCATTTTATTTGCAAATTATTAATATAACTATATGGCCCAATTTTTAAAACGCAATTTTCTCGAATTATAAGCGTGAAACATTTTTTTTTATATCTTTCTTAAGTTATAACATGATACATTTATTACTATAAAAATAAGTTAGTGCACATAACCACTATTAATATTTTGCATACATAATATATTACACTTGATAGCTATGTAAAAGAAATCGCATTTGAAAAACCTTTATATACCGATTTCACTTTTCTCAGACCTCAAGCCACAAAACACCCTGGACCTGATTGTTGTAATTGGAGCTTTTTTCAATCAACATGATGTATAGGTACTTATATGTTATTTTTCTCCGTTGATTTTCCAAGTTAAATTAAATTAAAAATTACATGATGTTCAAGGGGGAGCTTATTGCAATGAAGCAATCTTCCAACCAACCTTATTTGGATATATTCAACATTATTTATTAAACCAAGCTTTGATGGGGAGATAAAGCTTAAAATTACATTGCATTTACAAGTAGGTGTACGCCCACGATAAGATATTATACGTGAAGTGATATAAATAGTAATTTAAACGTGGTTTTTTACTTATTAATATTTCATGTGTGATACCTTGGACTGGTACTGAAGCGTAAGACTGTTCATCCAACATTTATGTAATAAAAATGATCAACATACACTGCACTTGGGTGTACCAATGCAGTGCACTATGCACCATTGGGTGCGGAATATTTTGCCATTATATAACGTATATTGTTTGATCTGCGTCATCGATACACGAATGAAATTTTTAGAAAGTCTACTTACTTACTTACTTAGTTACTGCAGAACAAACTTGTCCAAACACACGTTGAACGAGTTTATTTGGATTTTTTATGTGTAATCCCAACCAGTTTAGAATTGGCAGCCCTGGTTTTTTTTTAAAGTCTAAGTACCTACCATCTAGCCCTAGAAACAAGTTTTATTGAAGTAACCAATTTTCTCGTGATCCAACCGATGGATTTTCGTGAAACTTGTATTTTACATATAACTTTTATTGAAGATGGCTTGTATGATTGATTTGTTCGTGTATCTTATGACGTAGGTAAACGACGGTCGGCTGGCGGACAAATACTGGAGACCTTTTGTCGTGTCACCGTAGTTGCTGCACTCCCATATGTTTATACTCCCATACTGCCCATATGACAGGGCAACAAATTGTCACGGTGGGTGAAAAAAGTTGCCGTAATCGATTCTCATGCTCATGGAACTTTCACCTGGATGCAGGCAATCTGCATAACAGGAATGTGTAGTAAATTGCAGTGCAATAAAAACATGAAGTTTTCCCGGTTTTTCGAAATGAAAACAATAAAAAAACGATTTAGAACCAATTAAATAATTAAAGAAATCCCCAGAAAAGGGTTGATTATGAAAATTCATAAAATTATTAACTTCTCGAAATCGAGAGGAATTATTTTTTTATTATATAATGTGCTTCATTCATCCACAAACTGCATCCAGGCCAAGCGATCGGCCGCCAGCTCCCGTGCATCCTCCCAAGTCAAGTCCACGTCCCGCAGCTCTGACTGCCGACGAATTGTCAACAGCGGACGACCAGGACGCCGAGAGCCTGATGCCTTGTAAAATAGACAAGCATGGTGGCGGCTCTCAGGAGGCATACGTAGTACATGGCCAGCCAGCCGAAACGCCTTCGCCGGATGACAGTTCAATGATGATGTGTTTCATTAGGAGAGCAGAAATCCCATCTAGTTCCAGATAAAAATATTGGTTGTAATTCACCAATGTTATATAGCTGAACTTATTTCTTCCTTACTCACATGTTTTAACTTAAATTATGGACTAATTTGAGATCCTGTATTTTTTATTTCTCATAGATCCCATTTTTGGGGACATCTTCAATCACGTTAAAATTATAATTTTAAAACACTATAAACTGAGCAGTAATATGTACATTTTCAATATTTTAAATTAAATTGAAACAGGTACGAATAAAATAGTAGGTATTAATGTTTTAAAAATGAACATTTTACATTATATGTACATTATACATTTGTATTATTACTAGAGGAAGAAATAATATAATTTGCACCGAGGAAATCCAGTGCTTTTCCACTATAATTTAAAATTTATTATTGCAGAAGAACAAATTACTCGAACTGTCAGATAAAACATTTTTTTTCAAATTATGAATCACAATAATTGACATCTAAAGAGAGACGAGAAATTTGTGAGGGAATATGTAAATCCAGGTGTTTACAGGGCTTATGATCTGTATTGACTGGGTTAAATGGCCACTTTAATGCAATACAAACTTTCCCATTCCACCTTGTATTTGATAGTCAAATCTGCCAATTATCAGAACTTATATCAATATTAATGTATATGGAGTAACAAAACTCGTAGTACAACCCGAAAACTGGTGAATCTACATCATATTTTGAGTCGAATGTGTAATATTATGACTTTAGAATCTGAACTTGAAAAAAAAAATTCTCCTCATAAAAGCTTTTATATGTATCAACTTCTTACTCAATTTTCTCGAAAACTAAAGGGTCAAATAAAAGAACTTTTGGCTGTCTGTAAAGTCGGTTTACGGACGATAATTTTACGTGATAACGTCATAAGAAAAATTGATGAAAAATAGCATACTTTTATGAATTGAATTGAATTATTATTACTGAATTATAATTATTTTGTATAATACAAAGCAGGAGTTAATTGAAAATTACAATTTTTTCCATAAATTAATTTTTTTTTGCACTCGTTAATTTCACTTTCGCTTCGTAGCTTGTGTGCTGCTGCTATCTCCCTTCTACTCGGACGCATCATCCGATGGAGTGGAAGAGAGATAGATGCGTCACAAACCGAACGCTTAGGCCGATCGTGCCTCTCTATCGCTTGTTCGCGCTCTCGCTTGCACACTCAGCTCAGGCGTAACGTGACAATGAGTCATGCTTTTTCGTGTGTGCAGCCGGCGTTCATCGATTTATTAGACGTTATCACGTCAAAAACAAAAGTCTGTCACGGTAAATATCTTCGCATTTGTGAACAAATATTAGACTTTCTCAAATTTTTGTCGATACCGTACGATTCATCTTTAATTTTTGTTCGTAATAGTCACCACAATAGGCTGTTATGTTGATAACTATTCCTATTGAGGAAGGAATATGAGTTTGGATAAAATATTCCGCATATAAAAGTTATTTTTGAAATAATTTTTCTAACTTTAAAAAGTTTTGAAATAATTATTTTCATTATTAAATTTTATTTACAAAATTCGCTTACCCAAAAACGTCATTCTATTATGTTGGTAGTTGGAAGAAAGAAAAAGTCAAACAGACTTGAAGTAAAGCGCTTTCTCTGTCTCTTCGCACGGCGTGACGTCAGACACAACCACGCTTTTAGTTTGACTTTTCAGGCGAAATTAAAAAATGTCAATTCTGACAAGGCCTCTTCTTTTTTAACCATATTTTGAATAAATTGTAAGGAATTATACATACATACATCATGAATTTTTATCTACTATGAATGCGTTTAGTATATTATACCTAAATGTTACGACAGCAATTTTTCTGATAACGATCTTATAAATAATTGGCCAAATACAGTTGCACTGAAAGAAACACTCAATTTTTCAGTACCGACAACTTAACAATAAATTCTTGACCAAAACACCTACAATTTGTTCGCTTCCTAATAAAAAAAGAATTGTGATAGTTACGAACGGGGTACTCAAAATTTAAGAAAGAATATTATTCTTAATCGACTTGAATTCATTCTGCTTCCGCAGCGTCCGTCATGAAGCAGAATGATATTTCATTATTTCCTAATAAAAGTTTTAGAACGCCGAATAACTCAACAACCGAGTAACAATAATTTTTCTAAAATTCCTAATATATTACGAAAGAAACCAAACTTCATGCCATTTTTCGAAAAACTGTTCTCTTATCTTTAAATTGACAACATAAGAACATGGGATGGATTGGGAACATTTATTAATTTTTATTTATATGAAAATAGCAACATGTTTAGAGCAATCAATATACAGGGAGATTGATAACTCGACCTATTCCTTGAAAGGGTTGATACCAGAACCATTTACTACTACTACCCAATGGTGCATAGGGAACTGCATTGTGACTCCAAGTGCAGTGAATCTTGATCTTTGTTACACGAATGCTAGATGATCAGTCTAACGCTTCCACGCCAGTCCAAGGTATCACGTATGACTAGAGGTCATAAACAATAAATTCATCCCCATCGTCTAGGTCTATGATATAGGGGTCCAACTATAAGAATGTCCGAGTAACTGAGCTATTAAGGTCTTTAAAAAAAATATCCGACTTCAAACCGTTAAAAAATCATTGTAAAATAACTGTTACTAGCTCTGGGCACTGAATTGATACTTTTCTTTACTGAATGATCTTAAGTCGAGTAATTTTATTTACGTTAATAAATTTCTAAAATATTGTACTACATTACCCCTAGAAATTACAAATTATCTCTAGTATTACCCTTTTTAACGAATAGGTCGAGTTACCAATCGCTTTGTATATGTAAAAACTTAATGTTTAGGCATTTCTGCTTTCAGCCCGAAGGCAGTCGGGGACAATATTATGGTCGCACGGGTAATTCGGGTTATTCGGTAAATACACTTTTCTTCAAAATTACTAAAATCGCACTTGGCTTGTTTGTAAATACACAACATTTTTGCTTTCCACAGGTTCTCTGAAGCTCTGCAATTTGGAATATGTTTGGAAATAAAATCTTCTCAAATATCGACCATGAAATCCATAACCACATTGTTACTTTAAGGGTTCGGTCGGAAAAGACCCTCCGAGCACATACTTTGCAATCTGATCCATATCCGTTACAATTTGGCGCCTAACGTGGGGCCTTATTTAATTTAAATCTATGGGGATCGTGATGCTGAAAATAGAACGTAAAACTTTTGAAATCATAACGTCTACGATAAACTTACTTTTAAAAATTCATACCTTCCTAATATGTAAATAGGATAATTTACTAAAAAAAATATCAATATCATTCCTCAAGTCATATTATAAATTTTTAACTTATAGTACAAGTCTAGGGTATTTCCTTGAATGTAATACCAAAATATGTATTCAATCATCCTTGCAAAAATTCTACACTTAAAATACGCTTAACTCGTCGATTCCATGACCCATGTCGCTAAAAAACGACCTAATTCAAAATTTCAACTTTTCGCAAATTCGCAATAGAAGTAAGCAAAAATGTAATAATTGTGAGAAGAAGTTGATAACTTCGTATTTTTTCGTAGATTTTTTCGTATTTATTTAAAAAACACATGTTCCTATAGATTTTAAATACAGATTCAAAATAATTATGACTAATGTTCATTTCTGTGTGTATTTTAAGCAACTCCAATACCAATTGAAGTACAATTCCGACACATTGTCATGGTCTCAGCCCAGTGGAGTGACAACATCTAAATAATGAAATTTAATATCTTAACCATGTTCTAAGTTTTTTTTTTAAATAACCAACAATTATTTTATGGGTGATTGTTTTAATCTCGTTTTAAGTTGATTTTGAAATAGATCTTTATCATTCTTAAGGGTAAGCCACGTTCACGAGCGGCGACCGTCTAGAGCGAAAACAGAAAAGTAGCGAAAGAATCCAATGCATTTTATACATCCAAAATCCATACCTACATGGGATTTTTTCGCTCCTTTTTCGCTCTCGACGCTCGCGATCGTTCGCTGTTTTGGCTTTCGAGACCTTCCCTCAAAGGTGTGACATGTGATTTGATTTGGTGGCAGATGACGACCGACGGCTACGTCCGGCCGGGGGACTACGGCTACAACTGGAACACAGGGTCCTACGGGGGCCACGACTACCGGGAGCGAGACTACCGCCACCTGCGCCTGTACTGGGACGAGGCGGGAAGCAACGTCGAGTACTCGCTCAAGTATAACACCAGCCGCCGTGGCTTCTGGGTCTCCAGCGGTCCGCAGGACGGGCAGACAGGCTAGTGTACTCTCTGACTAGCTCCAAGCACAGAATCGCTCATTTGGCACATTAATACACTACAACTACATTTCTATCTTCCTTGGCACTATCCATTTTATTTACATGTGCATTTCTATCATTTGAAGATTGCAAAACACTGCTGAATCTAGCTGTGACTATATTTCGAGCACAGAGTCGCTCATTTGCCTTGGAAACTAATGCACTGTCCATTTTAGAACTATTTACCTATAGTAATTCTCATTCCTTTAAAAAGGATCGCAGAACGATGAATCAGACAGATGTGTTCTGTGATTAGATTCTAAGCACAGAATCGATCGTTTGGCATACCTACTATTGTATTAACCACTTTGTCAGTGTTTTTTAATAAAATAAAATGAATTATTAGTATTATTATATAAAAATAAAACAAAATAGCGCATGATGCGTGCAATAAATTGTTTTTAAATTTTATTTAGGTAGGTGGATAGTTATAGTATATTAAATATAGCTGATTAAAATGAAGGTTCGTCATGATTTTCAGAATTTCAACTTTGCGCAGTGGTGATATCGTAACCTATGAAGTTTATCCGAAGTGGGATTATTGCTAGTTGAAAAATCTTATACCTACCTAGCTTGCATGGTACTTGGTTCAAACGATTCTTGAGTGAATCACATTATTAAAAAAAAAACTCTTCATGTTAATATATATTTTTAAAATAAAGTGCTTCAAATATAAACTAGCATATTATTAACAATTTAAAACTTAAATCATTCATACAGATTGTCAGCTTGCTGGTATCATTCTAATTAAGCTATATTTAATAGGATAGGTACCAGGTAGGTATAGGAAAGTACTCTATAATATTTTCACGTTTTTTTTGACGTGAGTAACATTATTTTGTTACTATTACGCTATTACTCGGTCATGATTATTTACTAATATATATAATCTGTGGTCATGATGCATGATTGTAGGTAAGGCCTAGAAGTAAAATTTTAGGAAAAATCAATGTGGCGTGGCTTCAGGAGTCGGTACTTGTGTATATTTCAGTCTGGTAACAAGGAGGTTGTACGGTCGTACGTTGTACTATAATAGTAATAAAAATGATAGTTATTAAAATTATCCTCTTGTTTCCCTCTAATTTTTCCTTTGCAGTTACAGGTGCCATGTTAACACGTCAGTACAACCAATTTGCCGGAACAGTGCAAGTTATGAAAGCCGTGGGCGATCATCTTGTGTTGACGTTCTGCCAGCGCCTTCCCCGAGTCGCAACTCTTCTCTGTCATCCTGTCCCGCGAGCCACAGCAACTGGGCAGACAGGTCGTTCACAGCATCCACAATCTCCTCAATAGAAGAGACTTGTCCACGTCGGCCGTCAGAAGGGTGTGCAGAAACGGTGCCCCTAATTCTGACGCCTCTGTGTTGTCGATGGCTGCGTTCACTATCGTGTCACTTTTGACGTATTTCGGAGCGGGAAAATTTTGAAAAAGCTTAGATAAATTTTGACAGCTGGAAAATTTTGAGGTTAGAAAACTTGAGAAAATCAGTGACTCAGTAACACAAAACGATTAGTTTTAAAAAGTCCAACATTTTTTTTAAGATTAAAAAAAAAACTGCTTTCTCCTGAAAAAAAAAAAAAAAATATATAGGTATACCCAGGTACCTATGTTTTTTAAACTACTGTTTCCAATGGTGTATGATTTTTATAGAATCAAACAATTTTTATTACTTTCATCCAATATGAACTGAATCATGTGTTATTTCTAAGTCCTAATAAAATGTGTCTATAGGTATTTTAAAAATACAATTAAAACTAAGAAAGTATGGTTAAGATCGCAAAAAACGATAATTGAGAAACATTATAATAATAATATTATCATACAAGACTATTCCGTCCGAAAGAAAATTTAAATTTTATTCGCCATTATTATACCTTTGTTTGTTTATAATTTATTTTTAAACATTTTTACTGTTTCATCAGAAAACTAATGATTACTCATTTGAAACAGAATTTCGAACATAATTTTAAGATCTTCGCAAATGGGAGAGACGGATTACATTATTTGACCCATCCTTGTCTTTTGTTGACCTCTCGTCCAGCTGAATAAGCCATTTTGTTCACTTAATAATTCCCACAAATTGAAGATTATGTCAGGAGACAAACATAATAGCTTAATAGACGCGACACCTAACTATAATATGTCATTTGAAACAAAGTAGATACCTACATTAAGGAGCTCTGACACTCTAGCCATGGGGAGCTACGTATTTATTTAATCATATTGTTGTTTATGTTTCCGTGTTCATATATTATTTACTATTTATTTTAAGAAGTCATGTACAAAACAAAGCCATCAATGTCCAGTTGGTGTACATACTAATAAATGTTTTGTACTTTTCGAAAGCTTGTTTTACTCTCTGCATAATATAATGAAATACATGGTACAATTAAAATGTACTGTTTGGTTAATCAAACTATGTAAACACAAAAGTCATTCGTTCCAAATGGATTCTTGTTAGAATCGAATCATATTTTTTTCAAATAAGCGGAAATATTTTTGATAATTTATAAGATAAAGGTACTTACTAGATAATAACTGGGTAATAATAATAGGAAGTAGGAAAAGAGAAGTGGTTTAGTGGGATAAGAACTGAGGATCTCGAATTTATCTACGAACACAACTTGAGTAACTTATGACTTATATGTTTGTCCTTTAATGTAATTCATATACTCAGTCATCTCGTAAATGAGTCAATAATGCATAAATTTCCTCTCCAATTTATCAAATTAAAACTGACAGAACGGTAATAGGTGACACACAATTCTCATTACGTCAACTTGTGGACAAAGACCGAAGGAAATTTAATTAGTTGATGAAATAATTTGCATAATTTACTCATTTCCTTTTGACATATATTTCTTCAAATGGGTCCCTTCGTAATGTCAAAGTACCTACATATTTGTGAAGTAGCATCTTTAATAAGAAAAGGGAATTATTTAGGCGTTTTCAAAATAATATTCCAGATTTATTGACAGTCACAATGTTTCAAAAATATCACATAATACTTAAAACAATTTTTTCTAGGGAAATCCGATTTTTTTTTTCAACTCTAAAATTCTCATGAAAAAAAATTAGATGAAACTCCTCTATTTTGGCAATTATGTATAATCATTTTCAGGATAAATAAACAAAAAAATAATTAGCCACTAAAGAGCACATGAAATTCTAAGGAATCAGCGTACCAGTTTTTATTTTATTAAATTTTTCTTCTCAGTAAAAAAAAATAAAATCTGTTTTGTGGCCTCTTCTACTGAGCCTAGCTCGCACTTTTGTGCTGTGCTTATGTGAACGGGCGAGGGGAGTCGAGCCCTAGAGTATATAATATAATCTGTGGCCCTAGTTGAGCTACTGTCATGCGATTTCACAGGTACAATCTGTCTACTGTCAATTCACAGGTACAATCTGTCTACTGTCAATTTAGCAGCTTGTACCGTGTAACCAGGCCTTTAAGCCCTATGGCCAAACACACGTTTTTGTCTAGCATCAATACGCTTTTTAATAGAGAGATTACAGATTCTAAAGTTCAGACGTACAGGTTACCATATATTAAGTCCTAGTATTGCGTGATCAGCAATATCTCAAAGCAGTGGTTTAATTAGTGAAAACTGAGCCATTAAGAGGTCAGTAGTAATTCCCAGAATACGAAAACACGTAGGTACACAACCAGACGCACACGACTACACTCATACATCAGCCCTGAAGATGGACACTGAACAAGAGACTGCACAGTTTTCTGAACAAGAAACTGTGCAGCTTTCTGTCCCGTACAAAGTCTGCATTAGTATCAAATGTGTATTTGCGTTTTATTATCAAGTATATTGCAAAAAATAATTTTCTTACATTTTATTGTGACGCATATAAATTGCAAAAACTTTATTTTGAGAAAAAAATGTTTCTTAAAAATTATCGAAAATAATTTCCCTGGAAGAAGATAAAGTACATTGGGGTCAAGTGATTTTATTGTTTCAAAAGGGTCTTTAGAACAGTGTTTACAAAGTGAGGTATTTTGTTTTTTTTTTGGTAACTAAATATAGCCGAAAATCGACCTCTAAAGTTAGCTTTAGTGGGAAAAGGGTCTATTTCACTAAGCGTTTTTCTCTCTCCTGTAAAATTTTGCTTTTGCATATAGACCATTCTTCCAGGGACTCCTTCAATTACATACGATATTTTTATTGTATTTTTTTTTACAATGTATCAATAGCTCCCGCAAAACCAGGCGAATAACACTGAAGATATGCAAATTGCCTTCCACAAAGGCGCAAAAACTTTAAGCCATAATAAAAAACTTTTTATATGAAATAATAATACCAACATGCAAATCACCCTACATTTAATTTTTGTTTTCTATAAATAGTAACCTAACCTGCTTGAAATAACCACCAATCTAAAGGTGCCACTGAAGCGATGAAACAGGGTATGGTCCTCAAAAATCCAATGGATTAATTTCATTAAAATTACAATGAACTCTACCAAGAAATATCACCGAATGCTCAATAGACTTCACTTCAGGATTGCGTTGTTTTAACTATTATTTATAGCACTTTAAACTGTCAATGATTATTTATCAATATTTTGCTATCGTTTAGAAAGAAATTAATGATAATTCTAGCGCAGTAGATACGGAAGCCATACCTAATACTTTATAGGAACAAGAGATTTTAAAAACATGTTAGCAGGAATTTCATTATGTAATTGACATTACACGATAACGGCGAAGGAAACAAAACAAACAAGTTACAAATGCATAAAATATATTTCAAAAAGCTTGTACATTACATATTTAATTATTGTTTTAATATTACGAACATTTGACTGAGAATTGTTGGAGAATTTTTCTCGAGTCCTCGTGATGGAGTTGCTCAATGACTAGGTTAAGTTTGTCCACTTCAGGGTGAGACGGGCATAGTTTGGCCACCTCAGGGTGAGATGGACCAAGCTCGGTCATCTCAGAGTGAGGTGGGCCCAGGTACGAAGAGATGATATGCGACAGCGGGACAAGAAAGCTGGTGAAGCAGGACTGTTGGATCTTCTCAGGAGCACTGTTCACAACTGACACTGCTTCGGTTATCAGCAGCAACTTGTCAGAGTTGGATTCTAATGAGAATTCCTAAAAAAAATAATACAAATATCGTCATTGTGGTGGTGGAGAGAACCAACCTCATACAATACATTACATATAAGGCTTAGCTCTCTTCACCACCACGGCCACAATATGTATAAGAAATAAATTTAATAAGATATTATTGATATCCCAACAGAGACAGAGAAACTCTGGAAACGAATGTGGATTATCTAGGCGATTACAGGGCTTATGACCTGTCATTGGCTGGGTTAAGTGGCCACTTGATGTACTACAACATTCCCCATTCCGCCCATCATCTGATTTATGACAAATTTTTGAAACTACTATATATTGAACTCGTCTTCAACGTTCCACATTACAGAAAATTATATGCTGGTGACATCTGTTGAGAAGATTGTTAAGCATTTTTTTTGGTGTAGGTAAGGCTCTTTCCGAACTTAATTATTTCCGGTCATAAGCCCTGTAAGCGCCTAGATAATCCACATTCGTTTCCAGAGTTTCTCTGTCTCTGTTTGGATATCAATAATATCTGATATCAGCCCAGCATGGGTATAATCCAGTAATTTGTCTACAAGTATTTATACTTGTTCAAAATGTTGTTAAATTCAATAAATTTAAACGCAATTATAGGTTGATTTGAAAAGTGTATTTGTTATTATGGATATACATTTTGGATTCAAAATTTAACACTTACATCATAGCTATGCAAAAAATCCATCTACATTGCATTCAATTTACTTAACCATATACTAAGTATTAGAGTTCCACTAGTGTAACGCTCTGCTTTAAAAGAAACATGGCACATTTCTTTAAATTAAATTAATTGTGTAAACGCAGTTCGTAAACGCAGTTCACTATTGATCAAAAAGATCAGATAAAAATATTAACTATCAGGATAGTTATCAGGTCAAACAATGCAACCTTTAAAAAAAATAGAGTGCCAAAAAACACTAGGTTTATGTCAAACGTAGTGTGAAAAAAAAGCTTGCTTGAAGTTTGCCGATCTTAATAAAATTTGTAAATTTTAAGAATATTAAAAATAAGGTTTTTAAAAGAGAGTAATATTCAACATTATTTGATTTTTTACATTTGTTTCAATACAATTTGCACACATCTACATACCTGCAGTACGTTAGCTGTATTCCCGCAACAGAATTCAAAACACGAACATGCTTTGTCAGAGTTTATATCCTTGGCACTGGTTGCTATCAACTTCACTACGGAGCAGACAAAAACAAAACTTGCAACACCATTATACTGTGTTCGTATCCCAGAGAATATCTTTTTCCACTCGGACAGAGTGCTTCGTGGCAAAAGCTAAAAAAATTATAAAAGTTTTCAAAAATGTAAATTTCACTAAAAAAAAACAACTGATTGATTGGCTAATGCCAGAGAGATGAGTTCAATATAATACTTACATAACACAAGCAGCTAAGGGAATCTTTAGAGTCGAGTGTAGGGTCATATAATTCTTTATTTAACTCCTGCGGCCATAACTCTCGGAAGTAATAGGTATTCATAGGAGTAAGGAAACTCAGTTTTCCCGCCAACCATTTATACTCATTATCTGTAAAATAAATACCAAGTACAAAATAAATGTAACGACTAGCTTGCAAAGTAAGTAAAACAGTATAAGACTCATTGGGGATTAGTACATTGGCAGGTTTATTGTTAATTAGCGTGTTACTTTCAATAAATTTACACACATGTAGATGTTCTATTTTTAATACACACTTTAGCAAGATTCACAGAGGATATATGTCATTTGAATGTGTACAAATACTTGTAGACAAATTACTGGATTATACCAATGCTGGGCTAATGTCAAATATTATTGATATCCCCACAGAGACAGAAACTCTGGAAACAAATGTGGACATGAATCTGTTTACATGTCTTGGCTGGGTTAAGTGGCTTGATGTACTATAACATTCCCCATTCCGCCCATCATCTGATAACCATACATGACAAATCTTTGAAGATCTATTAGTATGAATCATCACAGAACATTTAACATTTGGAGACATTTTTCTCACTAGTGTCATCTGTTGACAAAATTGTTAAGCATTTGGGTATCAACTTTTTTGGTGTAGGTAAGATTCATCTGAATTTAATTACTTACTAGAAGACATAATATTGGATATAATTATCTGGATGATCGAATTTCTACTGGAGCCAAAAGGTTTAATTTACCTGTAGGTTTTTTGGTTTGAAGAAAAGTTTTGAGAACAGACGTCTGAAAATCAATGGAGGATTGAAGAACTTCTGTCGATGTAACTGAAAATGTAGCCAAGTTCCATCTAACAGTTTCCATCACTTGTCCCAACATAACCAACAGAGGAGCGATATATTTGGCGTGTTTACTTGCGCAGAAAACTTCTTGCAAAGCCAACAAGTACAGATGAAGGTAAGAAAAGTTCGCTTCGGATAGGTATTTATGGATCATCGGCATCAACACCTTTGACAATACGATTTCATCGGCGATTAATTGTTTATCGACGAGTCCCTTGACCAAAGAAATATAACTCAATCTATTAGTCTCAGAATTTATGGTACTTAAGTCTATCTCTTTTACAGTGTGAAGGATTAAAAGAGGTAAACCATTTAAGTTATTATTTTGAGAGAGAGTAAGGAGCTACATCAAAGTCGCATTTTATTTTTAAATCGTAGAAAACTGTTAAGCTTTTGAGAGCATTTAACATCACAGATGTTTGCTGCATGTTATCCAAACATTCTTTAAATATTTTACGGTAGAATTTGCAAGGATTTTGTATAAACAATGAATATATTTCAGCTAGTTGACAGTCTGTGATTTCAAGCAGTTTATTAAACAACTCGGTTATTTTTTTATCATAATCGGGCAATTCTAAAACATCGCTTAAATCATATTCTTTGAAGTGATTCAAAATAAGAGATACTTGATCATTTATTGGTTGCATTAACAAACATTTTAGAAGTAAAGCTTTCATATCATTGGCGAACTCATGTTTAATAGTACCGTGTAATATTTCTACGCAGGATCTGAAAATAGCTATGCAGTCTTCGGGTGATATGATTTCTATATTATTAAATGCGCAGTTGATGCATTTTTCATCGGTGAAAAAATAGCTTTCTTTAATCAGCGATGCCATCCAAATGCTTTGTTCCGGAGATTTCACTGAAGCATTTTGGATCATAGTATCTCGATTAGCATCGCGAATTCGATCGGTTAAACATTCTGGCTTGTGAGATATAGCGGGGAGCATGCCTATAACTTCGTTTTCGAATCTATCATCAGATTTTAAAATCTCGCAAAGTTCGTAAGCTGATTCTCCGATGGATATCTGCAACACTTTAGTAGGATCTCTGGTGTCCTGGTACTCGCACCATGAGCAGTAGATATCTACATTGATTGCCATCACATTATATTTAGCGGATTCTAATAACATATCATTTAACTTGGAGATATATTCAGCGACAATATCGTCGATATTATCTTGCTTTTCGGAAAAACTCTCATTTTCTAAATCGTCAAAAGTGGCCAAATATATTTCGCAGTCTTTCGGAATAACTGGAGGTTCATTAAGAAACAATTTGAAACAGTGTATCAAGTTTTCTAGTAAAGTGTACATAGCATTCCCGGCATGAAGGTAAAGTTGATCCGTGGTCCAGTTCGCCATCTTGATTTGATTTGGCGGTTCACTGAAATACTTCAACAATTCGCAAATTTGATTAAATGTACCATTGAGAATTAGTTTTTGATCTTTTACTTTGATTACCCTTTTGGACATTCTTACAATCATTTCATAAGCTGATGAAATTAAAGTACTAGCCCTTTGAACACTTTCTTGCGGTGTTGAGTACTTGATATTCTGCGTGGCAACTTCCAATAACTCCAGAGACATAACAGGATCACAGTACTTCACAGCTTCACAGAAAAATCTATGGAAGTCTAGTCCCCAGACTAAGTGAACCAGTAGACATTTTGTAATAGTTGGTGTAATCCAAATTAAATGTCCAATGTCATCATTGTTTACTAGATCGTCCAACACTTTCAAATCCGTATTTAATATCAAGAAAAAGCTAATTTTACGCAAAACTTGGCTGTGTGATAACACAACTGTTCCATCGGAAATAAAACCTTTTCCGAAGAGAATTTGCGAAACAAATTTTCAACTACATTTTTTTATTTCTGTTTCGTGTCCTGAAACAGAAATTTAATACATATTTCAAGCAGTTTGGTTAGATGTTATTTATATATTGAAAAACAAAAACTAAACACTCCTGCTTCTTATTCTTTATCCAAATACTCAAATACTAGTAAATTTGTTCGTACTAACCACCTCTTGAACGTAAATTGGCCAAACCAAAAGCATTATTGGCCTTTAAAAGCCCTCCTTGTACCTGTGCCAATATGGAATCAAAATCCATTATATTATAAAATTATACTTGAAATTGAAAACCACGTAAGGAAGTTCATATTACGGGAAATATTTTATTTTATTTCGATTTTTGCGTCACCGGCACTTCAAAATTTTGGGTTTAGCGGACCATAGAAAAATGAAATGAAATCGCAAATAATCGATTGCCAAGTGAAAAAATAATGAGTACCTGGCGAAATAAAAAAGTAGTTTTTACAGATTTGATTACTATATCATTTCGTTATTGGCATGTAAATTTACATTATATCATTGTTTCGATAAAATCATAATATTTAAAAGGAAATCACTTTTGAAACTATTCAGAAAAACAATAAAAAATGTTGTTTAGATTTCATTAAAGTTTTTATTATTGGCAATACTTTGTCCATAGAAGGCAAGAGAGAAAATCTGACAGATTCTTTCTTTCCGGTTAAATCGCGTGCCACGGTCGGTGACGGAAAATGTCGTGAGTAAAATTTCTTTATCCATTTACATCAACGTAATCCAGTAATATTTATTGATATTTTTTAACAATCCTTTGACGTCCGTATAATATACTTTTAGTGTCGCGGATGTTTTGTGAAAATTATGTAAATTTGTGATTTTCCGCCGACTGATGGAAATTTTTTCTTCAGGTCAAAAGTATCAAGAGATACCCTTTACGAGGGAGTAAATGCCGTTCTTCAGCATTCCCTGGAGCACAAGAAGAACTTCCTGGAGACGGTGGAATTGCAAATTGGCCTGAAGAATTATGATCCCCAGAAGGATAAGCGTTTCTCCGGAACCGTCAAGTATGTTAACCTGATACATTAAACAGCAGCCGGTTTGGTCTGCCATTGAATCAGGTAGTCAGCTTGGCTGGCGGACCTTTATCCAGGGTCTTAAAACAATTGGAGAGGTGTGTGTTTCTGACACTTACCGAACACATTTCACAATGTGTCTCGCGGTAAGTAAGTAACCACTAATACATTCAATATTACTATTATTAAATGTAGCTTGGACCATCTCTTAAAATACAGTTCACTATATTGTAAGTCATCACCAAAAGAGCTGTATTAGTTCATTATTCACATCATAAATTAATGGCAAGTGCTGGTTACCGAGCACCCAAAGTGAAAGATCTACACTGGTACCTACTTAGTTTTTTCATACTATCTGTTTACACTATTTTGTACAAGGTCATACATACAGCTCTTGGGGTTCTTTTAATGATCATGTTTAATTTGTATCAGTAAGAAATCGCCCTAAGCAGATAATATTATGGAATGCCTTGCACATGTACTATCACTCAATCACGCTTGTTCTAAAGGTTAATTATTGACCTATTTTGTCATCTTGCCTGTGTGTAATAAATTATCAAGTACACTGCAATTGATATACCAATTCAGTGCCCTATGCACCATTAGATGCAGACAAGGGAAAACGATACTAGTTGTTATTGACCACCCTAGGTAAATCTGTAGAAACTTGTTTGTTGGGTTGTTAAGAGAAGAAAAATTCAGCAAATTTCTATTCTGAAGTTGGGAGATGGCTAACAGTTTCTCCCCCCAGGTTGAAGTACATCCCGCGCCCCAAGATGCAGGTGTGCATCCTCGGTGACCAGCAGCACTGCGACGAGGCCAAGGTCCAGAACGTCCCCTGGATGGACGCTGAGGGGCTCAAGAAGCTCAACAAGAACAAGAAGCTCGTCAAGAAACTGGCCAAGAAGTGAGTACTCCCGCTTTCCATATTTACTACCACTAAGATGATGCGCGGTCATGTTACAAGTACCTGCTGTTCCTCCATACAATCCTAGTCCTCAATTTGGCACTAGTACTATGATTTTTTCAGATATTTGAGTATCAACCAAAACCGTGTTTGTATTGTCTTATTTTTTTAATTCACTTCTTAAATTTTTTCGGAAAATTTTAAAATTTTTGTTGTATAAATAAATATTTCTTCTCAGTGATAGGGCCTCCTGGCCTGGCCTGGTGGTGAAAACAAATTTAAAATATGAAAGCATTATACTCTGCTAGGACAAATAACCTCTAACTTTCTTGTAGCCAGTTGTCTTAGCACCTTAGTGTACAAAGCTTCACACTTGATTCTTTATTTAACAGTAATAAAATGGTAATAATTGTGTGTTTATTCAGGTACGACGCCTTCCTGGCTTCCGAGTCCCTCATCAAGCAGATCCCCCGTCTCCTCGGGCCCGGGCTCAACAAGGCGGGCAAGTTCCCTGGTCTGCTCTCCCACCAGGAGTCCATGACCATGAAGGTGGACGAGGTGAAGGCCACCATCAAGTTCCAGATGAAGAAGGTGCTGTGCCTGTCGGTGGCCGTGGGCAACGTAGCCATGAACCCCGACGAGCTGGCCCAGAACATCCACTTGGCCATCAACTTCCTGGTCTCGCTGCTGAAGAAGCACTGGCAGAACGTTCGCTCCCTGCACATGAAGTCCACCATGGGACCTCCCCAGAGATTATATTAACTTGAGTACTTTTAATAATAAAAATGGAAAATCTCTAAAAAATATTTTATTCCTTTCACAATTTTTCCCTCGAGAGAAAGCGTGGTCAACCCACCCCTCGTACAAAATGTAATCTGGAATTTAATTCTAGTACAATTATTTTTCTCACATTTTAGTTATCTGCCAGAAGTGCATTTGTAGCCATTTTTTTTAAATATAAATTATTTGTTCGGAGATAAATAAGAACCTAAACCGTAATAAAATAAAAAAATGCACTCGACCATAACTTTGCCAAAAGTTCTTATATTAACATGGGCAATGGTCACCAATAAGTGTTGTAAAGTATATAACGCATTATTTATAAATGGATGTTTTTATTTTATTTGGAAAAACAACAAATACAAATTATATTGGTAAAAAAAAATTCTCACTTATGACTTATTGGCAGTCCAGTCCTGGGTCTTGCAGATTTATAAGTTCAAAAACATTAATTTTATTTGCCAATATTATAATATGTAAAACAGGTACTCTGCAGATTTACATAAAAATTCAGAGATTTTATTTTCAATGCAGTTTAACATGAACAGAAAACTTGTTTTTATTTAACAAATCGAGAGAAAGAAAGAAAAAATCACAATTGATATGTGCATTCATCAAATCACTTGAAAAATAAAAAACAATTCGCTCCAGGATTTGAACCTGGGTCTTTCTGATCATCGGTCAGCTTCTCTTATTTCTTGATTCGGTCAGCTCGACTTGTTAAATGTTGAGCATTCTAAATCATCGCTTCATTCGTAGATAAATAAAGTAGAAATAATAGAAAACTTGTTATTTATTTGATAACAATAAAATAGATAATACACAAATGAATTTTCTAATACAAAAAATGAAGATAGTAAATTCTTAAATTGAGCATTTTAAATCATCGCTTCATTCGTAGATAAATAAAGTAGAAATAATAGAAAACTTGTTATTTATTTGATAACAATAAAATAGATAATACACAAATTCTTACATCGAAGATTTAACAGATGCAGGCTCAAAGAGTGTTAGTAATATGGCATCTGAAAAAACGCACGCGTCTCATCCGCATTTTACGCCGCAATCGCATTTTTACTCATCGCATCGCATCGATATTCAACTAAAACTATTCAAATAATCATCCCAGTGTCAGTGTGTTTTATTGTAAATTCTTGTGTTCTGTTTTGTGATCAGCTGATGTGCAGTGCAGACCCGATTTCCTGTTTTCATCATTCATTCTCCAGCAAGGTAGGGGCAATTTTATATTGGATTGATTGGTGTGGATACCCTGTCGTCGCCTGGGAGCTGGATCTCGTCCATCCATCTTCTCCCGCCTTCATCTTATATTAAATTCTTTCCCGCACCAGTCGGCTCTAGTTCCTTCAGATTAAAATCGACAAAAACGCGCTTCGCCGCCACATCATAAAATGGTATTAAAACATATTACTAACACTCTTTGAGCCTGCATCTGTTAAATCTTCTAAATCTGAAGTTATACTTTCATCATCCTCCGGGAGTTGATCATCTCCGTCTTCGCTGTCTTCTTGTATGGTACTCTGAGAGGCAATCAATTCCCCTTGGAGATTTTTATTCTTAAGGTTACCCATCCTGAAAGCCTCGCTGCAGTTGTTAGCTGATAGAGCGCTTTTGACTCTGTAAACAAATGTCTCTAAAATCATTTTCATCTGCGGGAGATAAGCGACAAAAGCCGCATCTTTTTTTATTCTTGAATGGCAGTGCAAAGAATGCAAAAACCTCGTGCTAAACTGCAGCAATCGCAATATTTCAACTACGGCTTCAGGATCACTCCGCAATTTCAATTCCATCATCACCATACCTTGAGAAAGGAAAAGCCTAAATAGCGGAATAGATTTCTTTAAGAATGTCAACAGATTTGTTCGGTTTTCTTGAATTTTTAGTATGTCTGTGAAATCTTTCATCGACATGGCTATGTTCTTCCAAAGCTCCAAATGTTCTCTATCAGTTAAACCTTTATCTAATTCCAACTTCGCCGCTTCGTAAAGTGCGCCGTATGTCGCTCTAAACAATAGAGGGAAGTTAGATTTTCCGATACACTTAAAAGTTCCCAGTACTTGATTTTTCTCCGCTAGTTGCGGCACTTGAATCCTCAGTTCACTCGATAGTGATTTGACCATGTCTAAATCTGGTTTGGTGAAATAGCAAGACAGAAGAATATCAAGATTCTGATTATATACCAGACCTTTCTCTGGCGCTCCTAACTGGTCTCGCCAAGCTTGAGAGAGCATCTCCAACGATAACAACACCAGTTTATCCGCAGTCAATTTATCTTCATACAACTTTGATAAAACCTTGTACAAGTTTACGAGACTCACGGCAGTAGCTACCAAAAGACACCAGTCTTTATATTTGAGAATGTAGATGCAAGACTCTGATACAAGTTCTTTGAGAGATAACTTTTGTTGCGTTTTCTGTGGGTCTCTTCGGCCAGCTAACACTCGAAGACCATCTTTCAATTTGGACGAGACATTTTGGTTTTGGAAGCCAGTCCATGAAAATATAATGGCGAGAAAATCAAACAAACTATTTAAGCAAAGTTGAGCTTCCCCACTTTGTTCTGTGAATAAGCCCATAGAGTCTCTTACACCATCACTAGCATCTAAAGAGTTTTGAACATTTTCTGCAATACTTTCCATAAAATAGCATATTCTTGGTAATATTTTAATACAACTCTCAATAACATCATTCGGTTTTCTGTACACTGTTTTGGTGGAAGTAGATTTACCTGGGAATCCTTTTTTCTTTTGTTTGGATGGTAAAATCGCGGATAGTTTGGGAGTTATTTCACTCAAGAGCAGTGCAATATTCTGGGGTCGAAAATGACAATCCGGAGTAATCAAACAGTCATTAGGTCTGTTCTCTATTACTAAATCTTCTTGAAATAGCGCAAGCACTTCAAAATCTAAGACCCTAAATAAATTGGAATTAAGTTTACATTTGGATTCCGCATTCCCGCCTAAAACAGATATTTCCAACGATTCTGCTTGAGTTTTCAAAGTAGCGGGCAATACAGAAATATCAGTTTCAACTATTTTCTTCTTTTTACCAACACCTTTCCTAGTCACCTTCTTCGTTTTCTCCTGGATTATAGCTGGTTTATTTTTGCTAGCATTGTTGGATTCGTGGGAGCACAGAGGAGGCTTATAATCAATACTCAGACTTTTGATGAAGGTCGCCAAATTCTTTTCTAAACAAATTAAAGCATTGAGGCGTTCAATGACTCTCTTCCTCAAATAATAAGGTTGTTCGTGAATGCAAAAAGCATTTATCAATTCTCTGAACCAATTTATACAGTGAACGTAGCAATCCAAAATTTTAGTAGTGCAATCTAAGTCAAATTCTTCCAAACCTATTTCTGGGTCAACTGTTGGCATAAGAACGCCACAACCCAGAAGAGCATCTATGCTGGAGAGGTTTCCCCTGTACTTCTTGGTGTAGATAAGCTGCGTGAGTCGAAAGAGAGGAGGGAGTACTCTGAGGTCAGAGCTCTCCGCAGCGTCCTCCAGGCACAGGCTAGCGACATTGAGAGCTATCTCTCCTTCTGCCTCATCCGGGGAGTTAAGACAATACTGCACAGATACTGGAATTCCTCTAACTTCTTTAGCTAGTGTATCATTCACATCAACTATAAATATATCCGTCAAACTTTTAGTGACTTCCGAAGACAACCAGCTTATGAATGTACTCTCGATGTGTTGGCAGTTGAACAGTACTTGAGCCAGTTCGTCGTAAAATAAACAAATCATCTCCGGGAATTTGGAGGTGCTTTTGGATATTAGAGAGATAATTGCGGCAGCATCTTTGGGAGGTCCGTCTGGGAGACTATTTATCTCAGAGAAGGAGCAATCTGATTCCTCACTGTCTTCCGCCTCTTCCAAACATACCATGTGTTTAACCGCCATTATTCCGCCAATTATTCCTCGCGTCTTGATCTCCAAGTTAGAGCTGCTCAGCTGTTTTTTAATAAGCATGTGAACATCCCCTTGCAGAAAGGAGTTATCCACTCCGAAAGCGAGGGCGCACAGAAGATCCATTACATGATGGATTCCATCCAATGTGAGGTTGTCTAATGTATCTACGAGAGCAAAAATTTTAAGCGAATGCACCTTCAAAGAACCTTTGTCTTCAATGGCTAATTTTGTCAATATATTAAGAGATGTAACAATAGATTCATCATTATCGAAGTAATCTTTTACCAGAAGTTCACTTATTATAGTTCTCTGAGCATCTTTTAGTTCTTTAAACAATATGTTAAACCAATGAGCGGCGAATTCTACTACAGATGGTTCATTTTTGGTCTTTAGGAGCAGTTTCGCAATTTTTAACATTTCTTTCAGATATTCGGCCAAAACAGGTTTGAACTTTATGAATGTTGCATCGATCAAATCAGACTTTAAAATGCCAGCTTTGATTTTTTTTCGGAATAAATTTTCAACAACTTTTTCCCTCCCACCAGAAGTAGAATACAGAATAAACAGCATTATAATATCTAAAGGTTTGTAATCTTCTTCAGTTTTGACTTGACTTATAACTTTTATCCAGTTTGTAGCGAGATTTTTGGATTTTACGATCGCATTCCTCAAGGCGAGAATAGTCATAACCTGACTACTAGGGATATCTACAGCGGAGCGATTTCCTATGTTGGTCCAGTTCAGGCCGTCTCGTAGACCACGGATGATGTCCAACTCACTGTCGGAGCTATCACCAGTAAGGAGGAAGTTAATGAGGTTCGGGAAGTAAGAAGGAGAAGCGACAGTTCTCAGTATCCCGAGCATTTGATTGTGAACTTGAGATTTTAAATCGCTAGGGAGACAAAGATCCGCGAGGCAGTCTAACACAGCTGGCACCAGGTCCTGATCTTCTGTGAGATATTTACTCAGTTCCAGCGCAATGGAGTCGTGATTCAAGTGACAAACAATATCAGGCAGACTTGTAATTATCTCTAAGCGAGTAGAAAGAGTCGCCACATCTAACAAGTCCTGTAATCCGGTGATCAGTTTTGTCTCGGCCACAATTGTATCCAAAAATTTAAAATGTTTTAACATCAGTTGCACTGATGTCGCTTTATCGTCTATGGCGAGTTCTGTCGCTCGCTCCAAGATGTAATCTATGAGACGTTCCTGTAAGCACGAGACATTGAGGAGTAACTTTAATACGCTGTCCTGAATTACACGGCCATCGGAGAAGTCTTCATCCACAGTCAGGCGGACATTGTTGATCATAAATGAGTTGAGATTTTCGTGTTCTTTGGAGCAGTTTTTGAATCCGTTAACATATTCTGCAGCATTGCGAGGAAAGTCTACATTGCTTACTAAAGTTGTTTGGAGAGTTCGCAAGAATTTGATGGGCTCGCAAGTTAAAGAATGATTTCCCGTACCGTCGCATAACTTAAGTCCAGATTTTTCAGTTATTTCCTCAAAGTATTTTGTTGCGAAAGGTTTTATAGATTGTATTTTGGAATCTGTTTTAGCTTTTTTGGATTTTGAACTTTCAGATCTTCCTTGCGACCGCAAAGTCCTGTTGAGAGGAGTCGACAACGACTTTTGAATGTTTTCAACTGATTCTTCTTCATCGGCTGAATTCGTAGAACGAGATACGGCTTTCGCGAGAGACTTGGATTTTCTCTTATACATTTTAGGAATAAAATGATGTTCTCTATAGAATATTTGAGTAATGCTGTTGTACGTAATACTGTTGTAATAAATACACCTTCAAAACTAAGTTTCTGGAGAAAAACTGCAATTCGCGCTAAACAGATTTGCAATTGTTTTAGTTTGACTATTTGAGAGTTTGGCATAACGACATGACAGCCCGCCAAAAGAAAACAATGATAAATGTTGCAACTAGAAAATTTTGTTTTCCTTAAAATATATAAATTCATAAACGTGACGTATAAAATAATAGTTTTAATTATTTCATATAATATAAGAACTACACATTTTTTTTCTTTAATCTACATACATGTGTTTTTTTTTCACTGTGCCCCTCCAAAATAGAGAAGAGCTCTTATGCTTGGAGAGGAACTTATACTAATAGAAATTTCTAAAACTACATAAAATAAATAAAAATATGACTAGGTAGGTCGATCGTCGATCACTGAAAATCTATGATTTTAGTTTCACCGATTCACAATTTATTTATTTGGTTCAATGGTTGGCATATAATGAACTTTTAGTTTTAAAAACTAGAATGAAATAATAATATTCATAAAAACTCGAAAATTTGTAAAGAAAATATATATCTGTGATGGGCTTAACTATTAAAAAATACAAAATTCCAACCAAATTTAAGGTTTTCAATTTTCATAAAGAATAAATTAATGAATTAGGTAATGATAGACACCTCGATTTTATTTAGAATAGGACTGCAGGTCTAACAATACAGTCTTCTCGTGATTAAAATCTTGGTACGCCACTGATTGTATGGCCAAGTCATAAAACGCTAAAATATTATATTCTTATCATAAAAATGTATGAAACCCCATTCGTCCCTGATTATACCTAAGTAGAAAGTGTACGTAGCAAATAATCCATCTTTACCCAAACAGATAACAATATTTGATTTAGTCAGATTGATTATTTCCAATTTCCCGATAGTTATTCTGAAACTGTTGAGTCGATCGGACGCGAGTTTTCTTTTTTCAGTGTAATTTTCACGAAAACGCGATTGGTTTAACTCAATTCACGTTGTTATTACCTTAGCACCCGATAGAAAATTTATCGGGTGATTTTTTTACCTGTAAACATCGGTTTTAGCGTTCTGTAAACGAAACTAAAATTATTACTATGTGAAATTGTAGAGTGGTAATAAATTTGTGTAAATAAACCCATAGACTGATTGCACAAATATTTTAAAGTATTGTGCTGAAATGTTTTACAAGTTTTTGATTAGTTGTTTTACATAAAATCTATTTTAAAGGCAATAATGACGCTACCCTTGCTGCATTTTTAGCCCTTTGATCGAGTTTCAACAAAACGAAAATAATAATTGTTATCTTAGAAAGCTGAAAAAAGCTCAGTGTAAACAATCTGGGGAAAACTTAAAACTTTATTTAATACATAAATCCGAACGCGAAATTTTTTAATAATATATACGTTTATTATAATAACAATCTTCGATTGAATATAACGCGATGATTTAGGCCCGAAACACACGGCGAAACGCAAAAATGACGAAACTGCAACTCTAAGTTACTTTTGAGTTTATGTCATAATAATATAACATAAACTCAAAAGTAACTTAGAGTTGCAGTTTCGTCATTTCTGCGTTTCGCCGTGTGTTTTGAGCCTAAGTCAATTGAAAAAAATGAAGATTCGGATAGACGATAAAATTTTACTTTAACTTATGGGCAAATTGATCAATAAATTATTAATAAGCTTATTTCTTCCTTCAAATATAAAATAACTATTTTTGGTAATGGTGATCATAATGACGTACCTATTGCTGATCTTTTTTAATGTGCTAAGTTGGTTTGCAAAGTTTACCTACGGTTTTGAGAAATTAATGCCTAATTTATATTGAGTAGGTACATACCCTGACACAAAAATAGCGGTATAATATACAAGTTATCCATTATTAAAAAAACAGTCATATATTCAGACCGTTTCATAAGTCTCAATTATTTGTTTGGCAGTTAATTATGTACTTAACACCGCAATAAACATGCTTCGGTAATTTTCTTCTCGTAAATATTTTTTATAGAATATTTATTTCTCGATGAAAGATTAATTGAACCCATAATTGAAACATTTATGCGGTTTATAAATACTCTTAATATATCTCCAAATATGAATCTACGCAAAACGTTTAATTACTAAATGTATTTACTGCTTTACTTGGGTTTTAGACAAAAAAATTATGAACTTATAATTAAAAAGTAAAAAAAGTATTTTAATCGCTTGGTCCTGGTTTTTTTTTTTTTTTTTTAATTTTTTTTTTATTGAAATTAAAATCTGTTACAAAACATAATATACCTATTGTTGGTAATAGACAAAAATTCAGATATAACGTTATAACTCTAATAAAGTTTCTACCTCGTTAAACGTGCTTTCTGTTTTTTTTTTCTCGGTGTCATTTTATAGTTTATAAAAGCCACCTATTTTTTTTACTAAAAGCATCATTTTGACGGATTGCGTACATAATATATGTATTACCGGCTTTTCTGTGTTTTATCATTTGAATCCAACTTGAATCTTGTTTGAAAGCTGAGTCCTCGCTACCAAAAGCGCAAAAAACTAATTTTTAAAAAACGATTTTTTTTACGATTTTGTGCTTATTGAATGAAAAGCATAAATGTACATTGATATGACGTTATTTAACGTTATAAAATCACCGAGTTTATCAATAAGTCGGAAGTGACAATATCCGCCGGGATTCTTAAACAATGACGTCACTCCTTGTATCTAAGTGTAGTGTTTCCGGTTTCCGTTTTTAAACCCCCGTAGCCGCGTTCCATGGCATTTTAATATGGAATACAATCTACCTACATACAAGCTTCTATTGCAAAAAAGATGGCCGCCATTCAGTCTACCTAGAACAGCTGTTAACAGTATATGACAGTTGAGTGGACGGTATATTTTATCTGTGCTTCCCGCGTCAGTTTGCATAGATTTTTGACAGTTTTGTTACTGGCTGAGAGAAATACCATGGCCTTAATGAACAACCCGTTTTATGACGTCACTCCTGCAAAAATGAAGCAGTTAGTACATAGTGGTATTTAGCGCGGTATTCTTTTGAAAATGTGCAACTAAAAAAAAATCGTATCTTCATCAATAACTTATAAAAAATATTTGTGATCATGTGAGGTATGTTATGGAATATGGAGTCCATAAACTATTTTTGAAGTTACGCGGTTGGCTTAATTAATACCATTTGTTACAAAATTCATCAGCAGTGTTAGGTTAGTACAGGCTGCTGCGGCGCGCGGGAGATGTATGGATTTGAAAATTAAACAAAAAGCAGATCGAAACAAAATAACGAATTTATTTTTTCCTGATTTATGAATACGGAAAAATTTAAGTTTACATAGTTTTAAACAAAGTATCACCCAAATGGCACCCGTCACACTCCAAAGAATACAAGTTTTGGAGCACTATTTGAAGCATTGCCACAGGTATTTCAACAATTTGGACTCGAGTGTTGTTTTCAAGGGCTTGTCTTGAGTCCTGGGATAATCGTAATAAACCAAGAATTTTTGACATCCCTACAGGATAAAATCACAAGAGACCAAATTAGGAAAGCGCGCTGGTCTGTTCAAGTTGCCTCTTGGGGAGATGAGACGCCCGGAGAATCTGTCTCGTAAAAAGTGCATGTAAAAAAATAAACATTAACCTGTAAAATGCTTTCGTCGGCACGGGGTCCCCCAGTGAGGAATGCATTAAAAATAACAATATGTCATAAAAACTGCAATGTACTAAAAAAAACAATAAATAAAAAAACCTCATTAGAAACCATTTATGACGACTTGTAGGGATGTAAATGAAGATTATCATTAACGATTCGTTGAATGGAACGTCTCGAAATGCCAAGGACAAATAATGCTTGTTTTCGAATTGAATGCGGGGGAAGCGTTCAATTGCAGCTCGTACCATTTTGATGTTGCAAGGGTGCAATGCCGTCTGTAAATTCATACATCTGCCACGCGTCACCCTTTATAAAGTCTTGTTTAGAAGGCTAATATTTAGTCGCAATCAGAAATCTGCGCTTGACAATCTATAGTAGAACCACATAATATATGAAACCATCCATTTTACCTCGAGTTTATTGATATTTTGCTTGTAAACTTTAAGAAATGAAGGTGTATGAGAAAAATGCATGCTTTCATTTGTTTTTATTACAAATAATCGACTGAAGATAGTTCAATAATAACCCATCTAAACGAGGCTTTCTTTTATTTACTTTCGCAAAAGATAATATTTTACCTATTGTAATAAATATCACTTGTAGATTGGCCATGGTCTACGGAGCACGAGACCCGCGCGGAGAGAGTGATGGAGGGTCACGATGTGGTCCTGCGGTGTGCTGGCAGGATGGAGAATGCCACAGCCCATTGGGAATTCAAGGTAATCAGAAAACACTGTGTATACTTGGGTTCTTAATAAATGTAGCCACTCTATCTTGGCGGCTGATTTGCCGATGCGATGGGTTGAAGACTGAACATTTTCTGTCGGTTTAACTCTTTCATCTGTATTCATACCCAAGCCAAATATTAAAATGATAATTTTCATTATCTACCTAACAAATTTGTAATCAACATCAATACAATACGTTTAACTTACGTATCTAACTTAGTTATTTTTTTAAACAACATTTTGAGTGTGTCCAAATACTTGTAGACAAAAACTGGATTTCACCCATTACGGGCTAATAATTACAATTTGACATCTCAACAGAGACGAGAAGTTTGGAAGGGAATATGGATATCTAGGCGTTTACAGGGCTTATGACCTGTCATTGGCTGGGTTAAGTGGCCACTTGATGTATTACAACATTCCCCATTTCACCTAGTATTTTGATATCCATATCTGCCAATTATCGGAACTTGTATATATATACAGTGAAATGGAGCGACGCTTCACATGCGAACACTCTCTGTCATCCATTGAGAAAATTGCTAAGCATTTTAGCAGAAACCTTTATGATTGCAAGTGAGATTCTTACCGAATTATATCACCTACAAGGAAACGCCTGAAGATGACTTTATATAACTTTTACCAGCTAATTTTCATAAACAACATTTTGAGTGTGTCCAAAGACTTGTAGATTTTACTTAACCCAGCCAATGACAGGTCATAAGCCCTGTAAACGCCTAGATATCCATATTCCCTTCCAAACTTCTCGTCTCTTTTGAGATGTCAAATTGTAGTTATTTTTTAACTGTTAATTCAAGGTAATTTCAATATTAACATAGGCTTGCGGTTCCAACCTAAACCAGCCTGCAATCACCTAATATCAATGGTTTTTTAAAAATTACTAATACTTGGCGACTAAAATTTTCTTGAAAGGCCTGTGGTTCCGGACTCAACCAGTCTCGGTGCTCGGGGGCCGCGGACACCCCGGGGGGCTGGGTGGGGCTCCCGGGCCCCGTCACGGGGCGCCTGCGCCTGCGGGCCGTGGAGCCCCGCCAGCAAGGCCTGTATCGCTGCCGGCAGAGGGCCACCACCAGTATACAAGTGCACAACGCAGTCTTGCTGGAAGTCTTATCTAGCAACAATGGTAACATATTAAAATGTTTACAAAGAAAGTATATTCAAAGTATTTTATGAATGTAAAGGAAGAAAATTCACAATAGGGTTGTTCCCGATAGCATGAATATCCTTGAAAACGCTTTAAATATTTAAAGTATATTTTTACAATTCCAACGATATAAAACACAATGATCAAAAGTTTTGTTTTCATTTATAAATTTATGTTTTAAAAACACGAAATTACGAGTGACTTTTAACGCCCGTTATTGGCTAATGACGTCATGGTGTCATACCCGTTCATTATAAAAGGCGGGAAATTCATTACGAAGTGAGCGCTCATATTGATGTGACGTCACACCGCATGCGCGCCAAATGGAGGATTTTGCGAGCGATTTGAAAAAGCGCTATTTCAAACCGCGCTAGAAAATTCATATGACATCGTAAAAATTTTAAAAAATTCCCTTGTTATTGTAATTTTTCAATTATTTTTTTGAAGTAAAAAATAAAAAATTGGAAAGAACCCCATTTTAATAAACTATTGGTTTAAACGTGGTCCATCGCATTTGATATTATCTTACCATATTGATCATACTTATTACTCGCATATTTACTTTATTTCTCAATTCACTTTGTCAAAATTGTAAGTTCCAACCAAACCTTCATAATTAATTTTAGGACAATGTATTTTTTGCAGATGTGGATCTGGATTTACCAATATTTTTAGAGGGGCTGCCAAAGAACCTTACAGTTTATAAGGATTCACAGGTAAATATAAACAAAGAAATAAAATAACCAAAAGGGGGAAAATAAAAATTGTATAAATAAAATAATTTAATATAAAGCAGAATACATTAGAACCGGTATAGTTATAACAATCGCAGTCAGTTATATTATCAAATGTATAACGTACTCGTAGCAATGACACCTTTGAATTTAAAAGTGGCAAAAATACCCATTGATATCTCAATCTACAAATTCAATCGCTATTTTGCTACAGACACCTTAAAATCTGTAAAATTTATCAACAAAACTTCAACGATGTTTATACTCGTACATACATGTATTACACTGCATTATGTGTAGAACTGATAAGGTATTTTTGGTGATAACAGATTAGTTTTATGGCGCATATTCGAATCAGAAATGATTTTAACAACTTTTGTAATATAAGATAACAATATTATATGATTAGATATTTATTAATTATTTTGTCATCCAGTAGCTGATTGAAGCTTACGTAATTTATTTTTAAAAATTGTAATTGCAAGAAAAATCACTGGTTATTGATTTTCTTATATCTTTTGCGTGTGATACAACATATTAGAGAGATAAGTTTGTTATGCACTACTCACTAACTTACCTCGCCGTATTTTCTATACATTTACAAGAAAAAAAAATTTACGTAATTTTTTTTATTTCGTCTTCCAAAAATCGAATAATAAGTGTTCTTATTGAATCTTCTGCAAACGTGAGTCCTGAAATAATTGTACGTAGCGCAAAATTAAAAATTGACTGTATGAAATCTTACAAACTTTAAAAAATAATTGCATTAAATAAGTTATATAAAACTTTTAATCTCGAAATCAAGCACATACATTATTGTAAAGAGAAATCCTCGTTCCCTTTTCCTTAGATTTTGAACAGAAAGAAGATTTATCTTTCCAAAAACTTTATAATACTAATCAATCATCATTTTATTTCAGGCTGTTTTCCAATGCAAGGTATCCAGCCGCACCCCGCCCCGCCTGCTGTGGCTGGCGGGCGGAGCCGGGGGCGCAGGGCCCAGCGGGGCCGTGCGCCACCAGCGCGGCTGGTACACGCCGCTCCGGGGGGCCGGCGAACTCGGCCTGCCGGGGGACGTGCACGTCAGCAAGATGGTCCTCCCGAGGGCGAGAGCGCGGGACGCCGGACGGTACTACTGTGTTGCTATCAACACCAGAGGTTATACCAACAGCAGCGCGTATTTGGAGGTTTGTAGTTTGTATTGTAAAACGATAACCGTAATATATTGAGAAGCATAGCCATAAAAATAGATAAATACAATGAAAGCCCCACCCTTTCCCTAGACTGCTTTAAAGACTATTGAGTCTTTTTTTCAGCCCAGCCAACTCTACCGATTTTTTCAACAAGCTAAACCGCGATTTTAAGATTGTAAGTGTGATAAAAATACGGATGAATTTACGATTATGTACGCGAACAAATGCTTTCATTGTACCCCTACCACCGTCTCGGCTTGTGTATTATAATTTGTCATTGTTTCCATCACCCAAACCAACCAGAGTCGGCCCAAATTAACAGTGGTAGGGATGTTAGTTCTTAGATAAATAGACCAAGGCGTAAGACTGATCATTTTATCTTCGTGTAAATAAATAAGGTACAGTGCACTTAACAATCATAACATATTATGCACTAATGCGCCATTGCGGATACGGATTTTTTTTTTTCTTCTAAATTCCCATTTTCCTGAATCTAAGATGTGGATAACTTCCTCAAAAGTAGACCATTGGGTGTACAACTTACACAGACTGATTCAGATTCCTTTTTTTATTTTATAAAAAAGGTTCTGAATTTGCCAATTAATTTGGCAGTTTTTAGTTAGGAACTTAGGAATCTGTCGATCACTATCGACTCGGTAATAAGCGACGTGATAACGATTACCCATGGATGTTTAACGTTTTCGCGATCACAATAGAACACGCGTTAAAAGTTATCGATCGGGATTATTAAACGAGCGCATTAAGTCGCGAGCCCTTTCCCGAGATATATATTCTTCGCACATATCTTCATTCAATCTTTCTCGAGTGCCGTATTGCATTTAGCCGGCGTTCAGCAAGCCAAATATTGAGAAAAGTAGTCGACATAATAAACAATCCGACAAGCGCGTTGATTTGACGTTTGACGTTTGTCCGCGATATCGCGTGCCGAGCATCTCCGAGCGTTGCTTCGGAAATGCTCGGATCGGAGAACGTGGTATGAACGTATGTTCATTGTGATCGGTCAAATCGTTAGCGTTAGCACGTGGTTAGCACGTTTTTAACTACGTCTATAGTTATCTGTGATTGAGCAACTGAAATACTTTTCTCGTCAGTGACGTTCTTTAACCTTCTATTTCAAATGTCTGAACCTTCGCAGGTGATAGGAGACACGGAAGACGAGTGGTACGAGATATCCAGTGAAGGTTGGTCCTTGTACCTGTTGTTCCTTCTCCCGCTGGCCTTGGCCGTGGGTCCAGCTCTGCTGTGGGGTTGCTATGTGTGGAGGAAGAGAATCAGCAGGAGAAAACACAACTATTGTGAGGAGGATGGACAATATCTGTGATAATTATTTTTTTAATTTAGTAATAAGTAAACCAGCAGTCGAATGCGAATACTTTAATACATTTTGTAAATCATCAATGCGCCTTTTATTATTTCCTTTGTTCCTTATTTTCCCTCCACATAACAATAAAAATGAAGGTAAATCAACTTTTAGTGAACATCGTAGTATGAATTAATAGTGTCTTCATCGATATCCAACCAAATAATTTTTTGGTACCTAATTCGAAAAAATTTCCGTTAAAAATGTCGAAAATTTAGATTTTTATTCTTTGGTTGTTAATTTTTTTCCCCCTCGGGAATTAAAATATACCTTTTTTCCATTTCCAAATATTTTAAAAGATTTTTAAACAAATTATTTTTAAAAAGCTGCAAAAAGGTATAAAAAAATCTTTAAAAAATATTGATTAGATGAATAAAGTAAAATTAATAAAAAAAAGACTTTTTTACTTTTTAGTATCGAAAAAACCACTAATTTAAAAAAAAAGTTAACTATCACTTCGGATTTTAAACTTTTACTAACGATCAAACAACCCAGCCTTTTAGTCAACGATAAACTCATTTTATACTTATATTTGAAGTATTGGATTCCAATTCGTCTTGCAGCTACAAAGCGGATGGAATACTAGAATCTCAGCTCTTTACCTACCACCTACAGTGCTTATTTCCAAATATTTTATTAGGTTCACGACGTGATATTAAAGACTTAAAGTAATTAAAATTATCAAATACAGAAAGAGTTTTTTTGGAGTTTTAGCTCCCCAATTCATCAGTCATCTGTCATCTCCGCTATACATATTATGTTGCGTAGTTTTTGTTTTTTATAAAATGAAGGAGAGTAATGAAGGTGTGGAAGGTAACAGAAAACGCCCGGAGTAACTATGCAAGTAAGAAGTAGAGATATCTGTTCTGAAGCTTTGTGCATTTATTAATAAAATCGAGATGTGTGAAACTATAGCCAAATAATAAAATAAAAAATTGACTGTTTTAAAGTAATTTGATTTTCGTGCATAATTCAATCATTTAAATTGTATGTTCAGTATGTAATTCGCTACACTGCATAAATTTTATAAAAATTATACTTATATTAACCCTTTCCATTAATTTAAAGTTCCCGCGCCTACCGTCTTCTAAAATTACCTACATCGGGATTGTATTTTTTTGGCTAGCAACATTTTTTGTGATGTCAAAATGTCAAATTGAGAACCGGAAGTCGGCCATTCTGCCCGAATAGTTCGTGCTGTACGTTTGCGTTGGTGAGTTTTTTCTGAAAAATCTAGAAAATTCACTGTAATCTGGCCTTTAAAATAAACTTAAAATGATTATACTTAACGAAGCTATTTTCTGTGACCCGCTGCGCCTCATATTTTCAACATTCGCTGAGATTTTGATCCGAAGCATTTTAAAACTTTCTAACGTATTGCATTTTGTTTTCAGTCCTTAATTTTCGTAAGAATTCCCTGCACACAAGATGGGTAGGGAGGGCAAGGCAGCATGGAAGTCGAGTTACTTCACCAAGCTCATTGTAAGTACCAGAACATAAAAAAATCCACATAACCTAACCGATGTGTCGCTGAGTCATTGTCACAGTTTTCTTCTGTTGTAGAATCTTTTGGACGAGTACCCCAAGTGTTTCATCGTGGGCGCTGACAATGTAGGCTCCAAGCAGATGCAGCAGATCAGGATGTCGCTGCGAGGACATGCCGTGGTGCTGATGGGAAAGAACACCATGATGAGGAAGGCCATCCGAGGACACCTGGAGACCAACGCCGCCCTTGAGAGGCTGATGCCCCACATCAAGGGAAACGTTGGCTTCGTCTTCACCAAGGGAGATCTCGTAGAGGTATGTAATCAAAATATTTGTTTTACAGATTGAAACAATCTCATTAAAATCTGTGGCATGCAGATGAAATTCTTCCTTATCTTACCACGGTACCACAGCCCGTTTCGAACTAGCTTCCTTATTAATTTATTTTACACTGTATAACAGTATACAAATAAACAGCATCAATGGCCTATTTATATATTCGCATATATCTCGAAATGCATATTTTCAGAAGAATTCAATAAAGATTTTTTAAACTAAGAAGTGTTTTGAGTATTTAGGAATTTGCAAGAATCTTTTTTTTACCTTCCTAACATGTCAATTATATAAAGTAAAATCTCAATGGTATATTACGGTGCTACAAAATAAATTAATACAAACTTCTCGTAAGGGTCCCTTTACCTTGCATGCCTCTCTAGACCTCGGGGGGCGGCTTCGCTTTGGGACAACATTAACGCTCCATCTCTATCCTAATACGGTGATCCTACTGATCTGCGTATTGGAAATATGTCCATCGCGCCGCTGTCTGTCATCATCCCGGCCCAGAACACCGGACTGGGACCCGAGAAGACCTCCTTCTTCCAGGCTCTTTCCATCCCCACCAAGATTTCCAAGGGTGAGCTTACTATCTATCCCATTTATAAATAAATGCATTACAGATCCAATTTGTAATCTGTACACAGAGTAAGAAGTATTAACCGTAGTCTGTAGTCGCAGATATTCACTATTAAGCGCGTATTACCTACGTAATTACTGGTCTTTTAAAGAGGTTATAATGTCAACTTAATTTTGGTATTTCTTATGTGTCTTGGTTCTTCTTCAGATTGAGCCATGTTGCCCGAATTAAAAAATGCAGTAAATTACAAGGTTATAGATAATTATACCATGGCGGCCTATGTGATTATTCTTGTTCATCAGCCATCGTGGTTTCATTATTTATTTTGTTTTACATTTGGATTCTAGCTGCTATATCTGCCTGAGAGAGTTTAAATGTCCGCTATTCTTTCACTATTTTTATTACCATTGTCCCTTCTAATACTGACTACCCTAGTCCATAGAGTTTTCAGCTTCGCTTTGGGACTAAATTAACACTTCATTACTATCCTGCGCAGGGGTGGCACGTTACGCTCTACGCTGGAAATATGAACGTTACAACTTATTTATCATCAAACTTGCAGTAATCCAATCATTCTTCTTGTTCTAATTAAAGTGTTTCTCCCTCAGGAACGATTGAAATCATCAACGATGTTCCCATCCTGAAGCCAGGAGACAAGGTGGGAGCTTCCGAGGCCACGCTCCTCAACATGTTGAACATCTCTCCCTTCTCATACGGTCTAATGGTCGAGCAGGTAACTACCAGCCTTGTGTACTGACTGTGTCCCTTCTAATCCTGGCCACACTTGTGTGTGCTCAGTTTCGCTTTGGGACAAAAGCAACGCCTCATTTCTATCCTAATATGAATATCCACCCTGATTACCGTATTGGCAATATGAAGGCTACATTTAAACAGTTATTCAATTAATTTTATCCTATCAAAGAACTGAAAATCATCCATGGCCTTAACAGCACTCCAAAATCTTTTGATTCTAAATATTACACATTTTTAAATATAAAATAATTTGGATCTTGTGCCAAGAGCGGCTATTTTTGCCACCTTTTATCCTTTTGAAGCTATGAAGGAAATGACTACAAATTATTTTCAGGGAATACTTTAATGACTTATGTACCTACTTAATTTAAAATATCACTTCTCAAGCAATGTTGATAAGTTGACAATAAATAAAGTTTTAACGGTGTTATATGTTTTGTAGGTGTACGATTCTGGCACCCTCTTTGCCCCTGAGATCCTGGACATCAGGCCCGAGGATCTGCGCGCCAAGTTCATGGCCGGAGTGGCCAACGTGGCCGCCGTGTCCCTGGAGATCGGTTACCCGACCCTGGCATCGGCGCCACACTCCATTGCCAACGGCTTCAAGAACCTGCTCGCCATCGCCGCCACCACGGATGTTGATTTCAAGCAGGCTGCTACCATTAAGGAGTACATCAAGGTAACCAAGATTCTTAATTGCTGAAGTAGATTACCATTCATTTATTCAATGTAGTTTGCTTAAATTAAAGAATAAGCATGACCTTCTTTATAGGTTAGTATCTAATAATAAAATCAAGCTTGGATGTTTGTGGTGTTTGCCTCCTGGCCAGGTGTTTAAAGTAAAAAATAATTTGTAGAATAACTGGTTATTTACATAATTACATAATTTCCTCTAGGATCCATCCAAGTTCGCAGCAGCCGCTCCTGTGGCCGCCGCCCCAGCGGCCGCAGCCGCCGCAGCCCCTGCCAAGGTGGAGGAGGAGGAGCCCGAGAGTGATGATGACATGGGCCTGGGGCTGTTCGACTAGGCGCCCCCGCCCCACACGACACCCCGCACCGCGCCCAATACTTGCCGAGCTGGCTACTCAATGGCAACTAGGGATGTGTTGCGAGATGTTGAAATAAATACTTTGGGAAAAAATTAAATCGGTTTTCTTATTTACTACCAACATTATTCTTCTATACCTATTCTTCATCCCTACCCTCAACAAAAAAGAAACTGGATCTAGAATGTTCTCTGGAAAGAATGATTCTCCTAGTCTCTTTTTTCATTCCTTATCTTTCACATGGTATGGAGTTTCATACATAAGGAAATCTTTTTAGCCTCAAGATAAGATGAAGTAAATCTAAGTGTGTTATTACGCTCGCTCGACAGCTCATATTACACCATCATGCAATATTCGCTAAAACATCACACTCATTTTTCTCCATACTAAATTTTTGCATTCCGACAAGAACTTCAACTGGTGGAAAAAAACTCTGCGGCCTCCAGTTTTGTCTATTTTCGATTTACCACAAAAAAACTGGGGGCTGCGAGTTTTTTTTTTTCTTGTCGGAATGCAAAAATTTAGTATGGTGAAAAATGAGTGATGTTTAAGCGAATATTTTGCATAAAAATACGCTTTTGGTGGGGAAAAAAGCACTCAATAGCGCGGTACTGAGCCACCGCATAAACCTATAGTAAAAAAAGTCGGAATGGGGGTGTAAATGAATAATAAAAATTTAAGTACAGCTATCAAAAAAAATTGTATGAGAAAAAAATATTCCTTTATTTTATGAACATTTCAGTCTGAAAAAAATGACAGTTTGACAAAACGCTACGTTTTTATAATAACCTAGCAACGTTTTTCTGCTCTAATGTCAACATTAGTGCACCTATCATACATAGTTTTACCACACATTCGCCTGAGAGATCGCATTTCAACTGCATTCATTTTACTTTCATCCTTATTTTTCCAACTCCATGCTTCGCTTCCATACATAAGGGTTGGTACCAGAACTCCATTATGCACTGCCAATTTAGCCTCTTTTGATAAGCACTTATTAGTGTTCTACTCTACTCTACTCTAATCTACTCTAATAATAATAATATGGAGGTATAATAGTCAGATAGTTGACGCTTATATCGCTTTTTATCTCATCATGTCTACTCGTGTTGCATAGAAAGAAAAGGCTTTATAGTTATTGAGTGGGTAGATTTAGTTAAATTTTAGTGTTATCTACTTGTGAAAGAATGCGTGAGAAAATAAATGTTGAAGTAGCTACCCCGTTTTTTTTTGTTAAGTATGCACTTTCCCTTTATAATTTTTTTACAGATTGCAGCATCGGGCATAAATGTCACTTTCGTATTTTGGCGTTTCGGTTTGTTATCGCCGCATAACCTCAAACAATTTGTGCCTCAAACTTCCGTTGGTTGCAAAACAAATTTGATTAGAAATGTCTTCGAAATCGGCAAAAAGGACTGTGTATGTCGGAGGTTTGGCCGAAGAAGTAGATGAAAAAGTGTTAAATGCCGCATTTATTCCGTTTGGCGATATTGTCGATATACAAATACCTTTGGATTACGAATCAGAAAAACACAGAGGATTTGCCTTCATAGAGTTTGAAAATGCCGAAGACGCTGCTGCAGCTATAGACAACATGGTAGAGAACATTCTAAAATAAATTAAAAAAAATATTACTTTGTTTTTTTTGCAAGTTTATAATTTATTTGTTGACTGACTGTGTTTTTAGAATGATTCTGAGTTGTTTTGGGAGAACAATAAGGGTGAATATAGCAACCCCTCAGAGGATCAAGGAAGGTTCATTGCGGCCTGTGTGGAGTGAAGATAACTGGCTCCAAAAGCATGCGGGGGCAGCCACTCCGGGCACTAAACCTGATGATATTAGCGATGAAAAATCAGAAGAAACTAAAGAGGTCAGTAAAAGCTCAATTCTCCAGATTTATTAGAGATGAGAATTGTCTTGATATTTGATATGGGATACTAAAAAATCGGGATAATCCATAGATTGTAAACTGCGGAACTTACTTATATGTTTCATGACATTAGGAACCATTATTATGGCGTTGTAAATATTTGGTTATCACCCTGTTATGTTCCTCAAGGGCGAACTGTTGCAAATTATTGTAATTATTTAGATAATATTATGTACACATAATATCTAAATAAATATTACCGTATGTAGGTATAGATTTAATATGCCCTCAGGACACTTCTTCTTACACCACATTCACTCGTATGTGGAGCATGACACTTGATAATTATTATTATTGAGGTTCTACCTTAAATCCACGATGCTTGAATAATTTCAGGAAACAGACGACAAGATCCTCCCCTCGGTGACTGGCAAGCGGAACCCCCAGGTGTACCTGGACATCTGCGCCGGGAAGAAGGAGCTGGGCCGCATCATGATCCTGCTGCGGGCCGACGTGGTCCCCAAAACAGCGGAGAACTTCCGGGGCGCTCTGCACGCACGAGCGGGGCTTCGGGTACCAGGGGAGCTCCTTCCACAGGGTCATACCAGACTTTGTATCCTTCAAAAATATTGTGTAATATGACCCAGAAAAACACTGGAAATAAATGTTTCCACTGTGTAAAAGGACTATATTATAGATGACTAAATGGGGTTCTTTCCGATTTTTTATTTTTTTACTTCAAAAAATTGATTGAAAAATTACAATATCAAGGGAATATTTTAAAATTTTTTACAATGTCATATGAATTTTCTAGCGCGGTTTGAAATAGGGCTTTTTTCAAATCGCTCGCAAAATCCTCCATTTGGAACGCATGCGGTGTGACGTCACAGCAATATAGGCACTTACTACGGAATGAATTTCACGCCTTTCACGGTGGACGGGTATGACGTCATTAGCCAATAAATTTATTAATAAAAAAACAAAATTTTTGAGTATTGTGTTTTATATCGTTGGAATTGTAAAAATATATACTTTAAATATTTATAATGTTTTTAAGGATATTCATGTTATCTGGAAGAACCCCATTGTTGACGCTATTTCTCCCTTTCGATGTGTAAACTCCGTTCACTGTCACAGTTAGTAAGTCATCTCAAGACCGCTCGCGAAGTAATATCTATTTCTTATTTTAAAAAAAATTTGCTTGTACCTACTGATTTGTGGTAAATAAATAATTATTCAAAATATGCATTGTTTGTCAAATAAAAGTCAAGAACATTACAATAGCAGTTATTTTTTGGTAAGGGACTTCATTAGTACACGATGTATTGGAATAATCTTGTGCCTAGACTTGTTATAGATTTTTTAGTGAGTCAGAGTACCACCCCCTGAATTTTGGGGTTGTTGGTCAGAGTCAGTTAATTGCCACAGTGGCGCTTCACTTATTCGGCAAATTTTACGTTTAAATTGACAATTTTTTTATTTAATATCTTAAATTAATTTTAGCAAACATAGATAAAAATACTTTTTATCTATATTTCTAAGATGGTTCATTGAACAAATAAACAATGAACACAACGATAGATTGTTGCTGATTACTCAGGCCACCATCAAAGTTGTAACCTATATTCATGTATATTTTAATGACGCATAAGCATAAGGTTGGTTGGAAGAAATTGCCAATTTGGGCAATAAACCCGCCTATGTACACAAATATTTGTACAAAAAGTCAAATAAATAAAATAAATAAATAAAGCTACTCAGTTTCAGGCAGAGGAAACTAGATAACCCACATTCGTTTCCAGAGTTTCTCTGTCTGTTGGGATATCAATAATATCTATAAATTTCTTGTTTGGACTATGCCAGAGTTTACAGACCTCCGTTTCAAATTTTTAAAATGTGGTTTTTGATAGCTTTATTCAAGAATTTTTAAAATTTTAATTTGATTTATTTCAATATATACATAATACAAAATACAATAATGTCCTACTGAGTTGCCTACTTAATCATAATACAGACATGTTTTTTGAACATATTATACAAATAACAATTAGTTACACTTCTGTTTTGTAAGGTTAACTTGCCAAAGATAAGAAAAACTTGTGCTTGGCAAGTAGGAAATGTATAAATTTATTTAATTAACAATATCTTATGTAGATTATGTTTTTCTGGGCTGTGTGTAACCCAAAAAAACAATCTATATTCTGATGGCCGTGAAAACCTACAAACTTTAAATATTTTATATATCTATGTACAAATTTTGCCAACAAATACTAAAACTTGAAAGATTTTATTTTGCGTTCTGTGTATTTATAGGGACGATTTTTAGATTATCTTTTTCGGTAAATTCCTTAAATAGTTGTACAGATGTGTCAAGGAGGAGACTTCACGAACCACAACGGCACTGGAGGCAAGTCCATCTACGGGCGGAAGTTTGAAGATGAGAACTTTGAACTGAAACACACAGGTCCTGGAACCCTCAGTATGGCCAACTCTGGACCCAATACTAACGGATCACAGTTCTTTCTCTGTACTGTCAGGTAAAAAGACAGTCTTTTCTCTTTTGAATTTTTTTGCTGTGTTAGAATTTTGACTTTGAATAAAATAAGTTTAAATTTTTAATGGGCAAACATCACTTTCTTCTCGTATTTAGGGCCATGTTTTATCACCTCCATTTAAAGCCCGGA
>JAGVSP010001501.1:0-52431 GCA_022494985.1 Micrasema minimum
TTCAGAAACCCATTGGACAAGCTTAAACTGGTCCCTTGGGTCTGAGAAAGCTTAGAAGTTGAAAGGAGCTGTTTGTTAAGCAATATTAGGCGAATCAAATAATCTTTGGCCAAAGTTTTTCAAAAAACTCAATTCTAATTTCTTAAAAAAATGATTAAAATATGAATAAAAATTCACGCAATTAATTACCGTCCATTTTTGAACTGGCTAACACACGTGACCTGCACCAATTTCAGATATGAAATTCGAATTTTGAATGTCCGCACAAGCAAAGCGTTCGTGTGACCAGAGCGGACCCCCACTCCTCCCCGCCCACCGCCACCCCGCCACCGCTAGCATTTCAAACAGAAGCCAGTATTACATAGTCGCTTTTTATTAATACTTTTTTTATTAAATTAATTATAAAAAATGCCCGGATCAAAAAACTTTATACGGATTTTTTTCTCAGAATACCATGAACAATCACCCCTCGGAGTTTCGAGGTCTCATCGTGGGACACGGTGTATAGAGTACAATAAAAGTAAAGACGCCTGAAACCGTACATTTTATCAGAGTTTACTTGCTATGAAAGATTTTTTTCTAAAATATAAAAATAAAAACGATAAATATGTAGCTGATTTGCAAAAAAAACTTGTTTTTCTCTTACTAGGTATTTATTTACATTACCCGCACCCAATGGTGCATAGGGCACTGCATCGGTACCCCAATGATACTAATCATTTTTTACATGAAGGTATGATGATCAGTCTTACGCTCCAGTGCCAGTCCAAGGTATCACACTTGAAATATTAACATAAAAATCCTATGAAAATAAATATTTCATGTTGACGGGAATCGAACCCGCAACCTCATGCACGGTAGCCAAATGCGCTACCACTGTGCTACGAAGCGGATATGTATATACTACCACTTCTACTTTCTCTTATCCGTACCCTATGGTGCATAGGGCACTGCATTAGTACACCAAGTGCAGTGTCTCTTGATCATTACATGTTATAATGAACATTATGCATGGGTGAAAAATGCGTCACGTAGAAAATTAATAACTGTTTTTTTTGAGAGATTTAAATTCAAACAAAAAAACGGATATTCGAACAGATGGTGTTCAAGTTAAAAAAGGTTTTACACGTTTATCCTTCTCCCCTATCGTCAATATATTCCATAAATCTGGACCTATAAATTCAATTTCAAAGTCAATGTCTTTCCCTAAATCAGTGCCCTGGTAAAAAAAGTCGTATAGAGTATGACTGTATAAGAGTATAAAAACGTGATTTTATTTTTGTGAGAAGGTATTGCTTGACTCCAAAAATAGACAGGCAATGCGTATTTATAAAACATTTAGAAATTTTTCAGAAAATAGCTACATAAATGTTGAAAAGTTCTTAAGTTGAACATGAATTTTTTTTAATGACATTTTAAAAAATTAGATAAAATATATAGTTAAAATAATCAAAGTTAAACAGATATACAATTTTAACCGAGTTGTGGTTTAGTGGTAGATTCGAGGACTCCGGATTAGAATCTCTAAGTTCGAATCCCACCCAGCGCTACTTGTTTCCTGCTTTTTGACACCGTTATTTCCGACTATTTGAAAGCAGAACTGAAATAAAACTCAAATGTTTCTTAAAAAAATATATTAATATTTTATATTAATAAAAATAGTGTGAATTTAATTGTACTTTTTAAACTAACTAACTAACTAACCATACCACTCTGTCCTGACAGACTTCCTTTGCTTCCTCTACATTCATACATCTTCTCATGCCCATACGCCGATTATTCCGACTTTTCACATGTCCACTTGCAAGTACTTGACGCACTTGGTCAAGCCATGTCTTTCTCGGCCTTCCGCGGCTTCTACATCCAGGCACACTTGCATTTAAACTTTTTTTAGCCGATCTTTCATCGCTTATATGCTTATCTCAGCCTTGCACTCTGCTCTAATTTCGACATTTGTACACCAATCATACATAGTCTTACCACACATACGCCTTCAGAGATCGCATTTCAACACCATTTAGTCTACTTTTATCCTAAAAATAAAATAATTTTCTGAATATTAAAAAAAAAAAAAAATCTAGAACTACTTGACCTAGGTCAAAAAAAATGTGTTCTGGATTCATAATAACCCTCTCTATCACTAACGTTCCGTTGATGATTTACGGGACACCCAGTATTTGTATGAATCCAGTACCCTTTGCAATATTGGGTGTAAGCAGTTTAGACAAAAGAAATAACTTTTTGTTTATTTTCCAGGTAAGGACTTGTATGCAACTACGGAATATCACCAGAACTGTAGACTAGGAAAGTCGTTCGGGAATTGGTGAGAAAATCACTTAGCAAGGAGGCTGTTTGTGGAATCCGCTGACCTCAATTAGAAAACTTAATGAATGGTAACGTATCTGTAATATAACTTGATAAATAATAGAAAAACTCCATTTTGATCATCTATATTGAATACTCCATAATATTACACTCATCCATTATAACTTAACTAACCATCACGCCATTTCCCCGTAGGAGTAGGCAGAGAGGATAGAACGCCATACCACTCTGTCCTGACATATTTCCTTTGTTTCCTCTACATTCATACATCATTTCATCACATACGCCGATTATTCCGACTTTTCACATGTCCAGTGTCCACTTTCAAGTTCTTGTCGTACTTGGTCATGCCATGTCTTTCTCGGCCTTTCTCGGCTTCTACATCCCGGCACACTTGCATTTAAACTTCTTTTAGCCGTTCTTTCATCACTCATTCGCTCCACATGACCAAACCATCGTAAAATCCCTAACATAATTTTTTCGCTAATGCTTATCTCAGCCTTGCACTCTGCTCTAATTCCGACATTTGTACACCTATCATACAAAGTCTTACCACACATAGATCGCATTTCAACAGCATTCAGTTTACTTTCATCCTTCTTTTTCCAACACCACGCTTCACTACCATACATAAGGGTTGGTACCAGAACTCCGTTGTGTACTGCCAATTTTGCTTCTAACTTAATTATAATTATCATTGTAACTTAATTTTGCCATTATTTCATTATACATACATTCCACATACAGAATCATCGTAAAAACCCATTCTTAATATAAATAATAATTTTTAAGAATGGCTCTTAATGTAAAAAGTATATAATTATTTTTATAAGTAAAAGTCTGCCTTTCAAAGCACAATGCACGTTTGTGACAATACTCGAATGTATTATTAATGTTTATGGTATCGTTCGGTTTCGAGTTAAGACATCGTAAACACAAGTTCCTAAGGAAAAATTATATTTTTGTGAAATAAATCTTTGTATTCTATGGCCGAGTTGACAGCGAGAGTTACTTTGTATTTACTAAAATGGAAGATGGCAAAAAACGAGGTTATCAAATTTATCGTACCTACAAAATTTTATGAAGAATTTTCAATGATAGCTTTTATTTTTTTTGTAAATCACAATATTTTTTTTTTTAAACGAATATGCGAAAGTAGATTTTTTTCTTTGCATTGGTATGTGTTAGAATTAATATTTATGTTTTTTAATAAACAACCAATAAAGACATCAAAACTCGTTAAAAAATCAATTCTCTTATTATTTTTGTTCAGAGGCGTAAATTTAAAAGTATTGCCATGAGAAAAATATATATAAGTGTTATAAGAGGATGAATGTTTCGAACGAACATAAGCCCTGTAAACGCTTGAATATCCATATTCCTGGCTTCAGGAAAAAGCTTTTTCATCTAGTGATATAAAAAACAATAATTTTTTATCTGACATGTTTCATATTAATATTATTAAAACATACCTATCTAATATTATTTAATTATTTAAATAAAAAAATTAATATAATAAAATTCATGTGAGATACCTTGGACTGGTAGGTCCTGGAGCTTTAACCTGATCATCTTACCTTCGTGTAGTAAAATGATCAAGGCAAACTTATCCGATCCCAATGGTGCATAGGGCACTGCATTGTTACACCAAGTGCAGTGTATCTTGACAATTTTATTACATGAAGGTAAGATAGTCTGTCATACGCTTCAGAACCAGTCCAAAATGTCACCCATGGAATATGAATATGTTTATTCATATGTAAATTAATGTTTCATGTTGCCCCCTAAGGGAATCGAACCCGTGACCTCATGCGCGGTAGTTAAATGCGCTACCACTATGCTACGAGGAGGACAAATGTTCTACTCACCACGATTACTTATGTAATGCAATTTTTCTACATGCTCGTTATTTTTCAAAACACCCAACAATATAAATTACAAGCAATACACTCAGTAGGTTAACTTAATGAATGTCCTTTATATTAAAGTGTAATTCTACAAAATTAACTGTGGCTTATTGCGTTTACGTGAAAAACCGCAATCAATTTAAGTTTCAGAATCCAAGTTAAGGAAGCTTTCCCTAATCCACTTAAGTACTCCTAAATTGGCTTAAGAAGAATATTCTCAACCCTTAAGAAACAGAATTACTTAATAAAACACGTTTATTTGATATATTGAGCTCTGAACCATAAGAAATTCTTAGAATAGTCAATTGAGGAGACAATGGTATGGAAATATTCGGATTTCTTGTAATATTGAATAATTAAAGATATTGTTTGAAAACAGATAGATAAATTTTTCTATAGGCAGATTGTTTTACGTAAACTACTAACTAACAATCACACCATTTCCCCGAATACATATGAAGCTAGAGAGGATAGAACGCCACGCCACTCTTTCCTGGTACACGTCCCTTGCTTCCTCCACATTCGTACACTTCTCATGCATGCATATAGTAGAAGTAGTAAAGAGTAGGCAGATAGGAAAGAACACCACACCATTCTATCCTAGCACCCATACTACTGTTTTTTAATATTTTGATTAATTTTTAATCATAATATGACACAAACAATTATGAATGAAGAAGAGCCGAGAGAGTGATGTGGCGTTCCATCCTCTCAGCATACCCCTTCGGGAAATGGCTTAATGGTTAATTAGTTAGTTCAAAGTATAAAAAAACATTTTTTAAATTTTATGTTCGAGATCAAAAATTTTCAGCCAGCCTCATTTTCAGAATGATGATTGACAGATCTATCTATCTGTTGTAATTCTGTATTAAAATTCTACTTTTTGAGGAGATGTCAAAAAAATTGAGTCAAGGAAATGGAAAGATGATAAAATTAAGTACTTGAGATTGTAAAGATGTTTTTCTGGGTTATTTAAGAATATCATTACTGATTGTATTCTTGTCATGGAAAAAACTAATTTATAATTTTTTATGAACTTCTGATGAAATATCGGAAGAAAAAAATATTCGAGAATATTAAATAAAAATGTTGTGATTGGAAACATGATTTGTATTAAATTATTATTCGTTTTGAAGATTTTTCCATCTCCATATTTCGTACTAATATATCTTTTAAAAATTTATACATCAAGTTACTTAACCCAGCCAGGTCATAAGGGCTTATAATGTAAATGTAAACGCCTAGATAATCCACATTCGTTTCCACAGCTTCTCTGCCTTTGTTGGGATATCAATAATATTTGAGTTTTTATCGGTTCCATACCAAGAAATCTCGAAAATTTATACTTTTACTTTTGTTTTTCAATATTAAAACTACAAGCCCAAACGGATGTTTGTAATTAAACTGTCCCTCGAACCACGACATTGTTTTAGTTAATTGATTGAGTATTGAACTACCGATCACTATCGATGGTTAAATTTCCTATCAAGAGGGCAGGACAACTTTAGCCTTGCTGTTTGACGCCAGACTTAGATGATTTAAGGGCGTCTGTCAACAAACCGAAATTACCTATTAATCCATGAAGATGTTTTCAAAGTTAAAGTTCAAGACAGGCATCACACCTTTGACTGGAAACCGCTTTATCACGACCCTTAAAACTTTCAACATTTGACAAGGGATGATGCCTCAACTTACTACGCCCTATCGTCTTAATCAACTGATCTTAAAATAGACATCAAAAGCTTTTGAAAAGTGGGGACGTAAAAGCGTATGCTGCAAATTTGCAGAAGAAAGGGTTAAATTAATGTGAAAATTTCAACCTTAAAATGCGTCAAATAGAGGTTAAAAATAACGACATTCAAATTTTACGATAGAAAAGATACGTAATTTAATTTTAACTCCTTTCACCTAAAAATTAAACGATTTACCTCTATTTTACTAATTTATTTATTCACGCCCAGGGGGCTTTTAGAAAATAAATGTTAATATCAATACCAAAGCAATGCTGTTATAACAAAAATAAAGAACGTATATCCATAAGATTGAATACCTGTAAGCATAAAATTAAACACAAGCAATAGAATAAACGTAAGCAAAAATAAAACGTATTAAATAAGATAAAAATCATAAAAGATAAAGAATAAGCATTAGATAAAACATTGACAATAGAATTAACTTAATAATTAACTTAATAAAATTAATTAATTAATTGATTTGATGTGTATTATATTATATAAGAACTGTAAATAAATGAAGAGTGATTGTTTGCGTTACTCAAAAATGGTGTATTTCAAAGTAAAATGCAATTAAAAATCATATTATTTGTAAGCTTATTTCAGCAACTACTGTTTCTGGTTCGCCAATATAAAGCTTAGAAATTAGACGCTGTTAATAATATAGTCATCATTAAATAAAAACACACGTTGCCATTTCTTAACATTATATTATCGATACACATACAAATTAATACTTAATATAACCTTATAGAGGGAAAGTTAAAGGACTCACCAAAATTGCTAAAGCTTAGCCTTAATTGCAGCCTTTCACTCGTTTTTTAAACTATGATTATTATTTTACTAATACTACTACCACCCCTTATCCGCACCCGATGGTGCATAAGGCACTGCATTGGTACACCAAGTGCTGTGTCTCTTGATCATTTTTTTACATGAATGTAAGATGATCAGCCTTACGCTTCAATACCAGTCCAAGTCACATGAAATATTAATGTGAAATTCACATGGAAATAAATATTTCACTTTAACCCCCTACGGGAATCGAACTCGCGACCTCATGCACGGTAGCCAATGCTCTACCTCTATGCTACAAGGCGGACAATTATTTTAAACGCATAAAATTGTATACATTTTTAATGGTTATTAAGAGTAAAATATCTTTTATTTTGGACGTCTTATCGCCAAGTAAACAGCAGCTAAGTAATATTAAAAAACTCAATAGCTTGTCATTTTTTGCGGCTCAAATTTTATTTTATAACGTTTTAATAATTTTGATTAATCGCTTCGGATAATAAATTTTCCGCATCTGAAGTGACAAAGAATTACATCAAACTTGGTCAAACTCTCCGCAAACTGTCAAAATATTTATGAAATACATCAAAGCTTCCGCAACAATTAATTAAAATTAAATGATAATAATGGAATACAAGACGTCTCAAGTTTTGTATTGATTTAGAGTTTTACAGGAAGCTATCCAGCTAATACTACCAACTTCAAAGTATGTAAAATGGATATTTCGTTTACGAATTTCAAGTTAATTCCAGAGTGAAGTAATTTATTTGCTAAAATCCCAAGAATTCCCGACTTCGTTAAATTATTTTGGTGTATTTGAATTGTTCGGTGTAAAGTTATAAATAATTTATTTTCGCCCGTTGTTTATTATCGCTTATTGGGAATTAAATTAACCTTTCGACTGAATTTCCTGATTAAAAGTGAAAGGTCTAATTTTATTATCTATCAAATTATTAAGTGGTTTGAGCCCAGTAATAATTAACCTTCAATAAAAATATGTGTAGCACATTTAAAAATACGGCATTATTTATGGGAACATTTAACGTTTTTTTAATGACTTTAAATCTTCATTTCATTAATACAACATCAATAATACAGGGTGTAACAATTTATAATATTTAGAGTCGATTTCATAGAATACAATTTTTTGACTTGAATTTTGATTAAGTGGGTATTATTTGTATAAAAACTTTTCCTTTTATCAACATATTTACATTATTTACCAGTTTTTCTTAATTTAGGTGATCAATTTGTAAATTAAAGTATGTTTACTGTTGATAGTGACGGTTGATTACTGTCGATATGCCAAGGCCGCATTAGGCATTTGTAAAACATTGGCATTTTGTTTTGCTGCAAACTATAGCCAACTTCGTGTTTGACAATCATAGAATGGTTTTTTGACCGTTAGGGCCTGGATCCGCCACGATGAGACTCTCTGGTAATTTCGTCCGAACGAGGATCGGAAAATGGAAGAGGACTTACCAGAGCTGGACTCAAGGGCGGGATATGAAGATGAAGGACCACCAGGAAGGGCGAAGTATCCTGGAATACCCTGGAACACCACGTCGAACTGGCGCGGCGGACACACAAACGAGGGGCACAGCACACTTTACTCACTATTAGTCGAGGGGATTCGGGAATTGGAATCTGGAAAGCTTGGAGATGGATGACGAGTATCACGAGGGTATAACGAGGGTGGATAGAACGAAAAAAGATTGGCGAAGGACGGATGTTGCGAGGTCAATGTTGCTGCGCTGAGCGAATATTCGAGACTGAATTTTAGTTGGATAACAGGTGACAAAACGGAATGGGAATGGGTGAAGGTAGGCGATACATTTTGGGGAGGAATTCGAACTACCTATACCAGAGAGTATCAATGATGGCCAAACCATAGCTGCCCGCCTTGAAAGTCTTCGACTTCAAAACACTTCGCGGTTAAACGATTTTAAATTTGAGAGATAATAGCGTAATAATGGAGTTAAATAAAAGAACGATTTTAAAGAAAATAATAACGAAACAAACAAACAACGACGAAATTAATTTTTAAGAATTACATTAAAGGGTTATTTTCGAAAGGAGGGATAAAAACAATGTGAGGCGCGTTCATTACCAGTAGGTAGGACGGCTTAGTAAATTTATTTTCGAATTTTGATCGATATTATTCGGCAATTTTCCGGATGAGAATTTGAAAGGATCGCTATAATTATAATCCCGAGCATCTTTCAGGGCGAGAGTACGAGTTTTTGGTTGATTATAATCGGTTCGATATAATTCTTTTTCATCTAATAAAACCGGTGGATTTATATGTAACGATGTGTGATGCGAGTTACTACATATAGCACATTTATTTAATGACTTACAATGCGATTTCGGATGATTCCCAAGACAATTCAAACAACGACGATGTTTTGTGATAAATCTTTTCCTCTCTTCTGGACCGAGCATTGCGTATTTGTCACACTTATATAATGTATGTTTTCCTTCACAAAACGGGCATATAATTTTCAAAGATTTATGATTAAACTTTTTTGAATGCGAACTAATCATAAACGTCTGTAGACGTTCAGCTTTTGGTACTTCCGAATTTCCGAGCCGACTTAATTTTTTACCTGTTCTCTTATGAATTGAACTAAATTTTCGAATGTTGGAAATGAGGAATCACGATAGTTTTGCTCAAACATTTTTACCGATTCTGCGTCTAACACGTTTTAAACTCATATTTAATAGTATAAAATCGAACAGATCTGGAATATCTATCTGTTGCAACGATGAAACGATCCTGCGAATGTTTCCAAAAATTCTTCTAAAGCGTTTACGGAGGAACTTTGAATTGGTTTGAATTTAAACAGTTGATTTAGGTAAACCGTAGCTAATGCGCGGCTGTCCTCATATTTATTTTGCAAAGTTCTATAGATAAGTTCGTAGTTTTCCGCGGAAACGATTATCCCATTTAGAATATTTCGAGATTTTCCAACTAAACAACTAACGAGGTATTGAATTTTTTCATAATCGGTCAAGTCTGAATTTAAATGAACTAGCGAATTGAAATTTTGGTAAAACAATCTCCAGTTTTGTATCTGGCCGTCGAAAGTAATCAATTCGATGCTTCTTAATTTAGGCTTTCGACGTTTTTCTCCTTCTACAGGCGCAGGCGGTTTGGAATCATTCATTTGATCCCGAGCGTTTCTTTCCCGATACTGTATAAAACATAGTAATTCGTCAAAGGACTGCCTGTAACGAAAGTCCACTTCATAATCGGGGTCCATTTCGATTTGTAACTCGATTTGTTTATCCAACGTTTCTAAAAATTCGCATCTATTTTGATCTAATGTTTCAGTCCTAATGAGAAAATCAGTAATTTTTTCTTTAGTTTGATAAATCTTTACTCAAATTAAAAACATTATTAATCAATCCGTAAATACTGGCTAATTTTGCATTTAGCATTTTTAACTTTTTGTCTCCTACATTTTTGTTCGCCATCTTGAAAACCGATAGTGTAAATATTTATAACGCAGTAAATTAGTTCGAGTTAAATTAAGGATATGTAATATAATATACGAGGTTAATAAACTATTATAATTACGGACGAACGTTAGTGCAGCAAATAAACTGGTTATGAATAGTAGGTGAAGTGCACAAAATGTAACAATAATTTAACTAGTGAAAGAATTAACACAAATATAAATATATGTTAACGCGTCAATATTATAATACTATATCTACAAATATAATATCATAATCAACTTGATTTTATTTTTGTTGATGGAATTTTAGATTTTAAACGGGTTTATAACATTCGAAAAACGAGGGGTTCTTTAAATCCGGTTCGAAGGACCAAATGGATCCGCCACGATGAGACTCTCTGGTAATTTCGTCCGAACGAGGATCGGAAAATGGAAGAGGACTTACCAGAGCTGGACTCAAGGGCGGGATATGAAGATGAAGGACCACCAGGAAGGGCGAAGTATCCTGGAATACCCTGGAACACCACGTCGAACTGGCGCGGCGGGACACAAACGAGGGGCACAGCACACTTTACTCACTATTAGTCGAGGGGATTCGGGAATTGGAATCTGGAAAGCTTGGAGATGGATGACGAGTATCACGAGGGTATAACGAGGGTGGATAGAACGAAAAAAGATTGGCGAAGGACGGATGTTGCGAGGTCAATGTTGCTGCGCTGAGCGAATATTCGAGACTGAATTTTAGTTGGATAACAGGTGACAAAACGGAATGGGAATGGGTGAAGGTAGGCGATACATTTTGGGGAGGAATTCGAACTACCTATACCAGAGAGTATCAATGATGGCCAAACCAGGGCCCCTCTATAGCCTGCGCGTCATTACTCTAAGGTTTTTATACTCTATACAATCCATGTTTTCGTATTTTTATACAGAGTCCTAATATTTTACTTCATATCGATTTTATCAGGAAAATACCTTCACTTCATGCCACAATATATTTCATTTCACCAATGAATCCATGTAAATGTAATGTTTACAAGTAATACACGTTATAACAATGATACTTCGGAAAATCCGGATACTTTTAAAATGTAATATTTTACTCGTGATTTTCTATCGTAAAAGCGTGCTTTACGATGGAAACTTGGAGTAGTTTGTATGCAGCGTTCGAGTCTATACTAAATAATAATAACTAGTTGAAAAATATTAAATTAACACTTACTTGAAAGTAGAGCACAATCCTGCACATGGCGTTCCCAAAGAACCAGGTCTCGGTGACGTCCCACAGAACAGTAGGCGGAAGGCAAAAGAGAATCACCATAAAGTCAGCAACGGCCAAATTAACGATGAAATAGTTGGTAACTGTCCTCATCGAATGATTTCTATACACTGCGATGCAAACCAAAGCGTTTCCAACAAGGCCAACGAAGAAAACAACCATGTGCGATGCGATCAACACCCATTCGTACGGCATTGGAAATATGTATTCATCAAGCAGTTCAACGTATTCTTCTTTAGTGAGGTTGCAGTAGACCGGGAGACCTACGCACACCTTTTCATGGTTTATTGGGGCAATTTCTGATGTAGATTCTGCGTCTCCAGATCCGTATTCGTACGTTATTTTTCCAATCGATGTGTTTGTTACGTCATCGAAAGGATTTGTAGATGATTCTTTTGCGTCTGGTTGTTCGATCAGTTCACCGAATGAAGGTTCTTGAACAAAAACGTCACCAGGACTCTCGTTCGTATCATTTTCGTATGTTTCTTTGTAATCAAAATCCATTCCTCTTTCCAAGACTCTACCCTTGAGGGACTCTAAATTAACCATTTTCGTGGAGCTTTTTGTGTAGTTTTTTGGCACCGTCTCGTAGTCAGTTGTCTCTGCATTTCTTTTAACTCTTTTGCTTCTTAATTCGTTGAGTTTATTTGGCACTGCTTTTTTAGGATCTGTCTTGCTCGCATCCGTTGAATATTTTGATTCTTCTACTTTGGCTTTGGACGACTCTCTAACAGCGTTTTCATGTAAATAACTTTGGCGTTTTACATGCAAATTGGTGTGGGTGCTCCCTGTTGGTGATTTGAAATTTTCGGTCTGGTCACTTTTGTTCAAACGAAACAGGCATAAAATAAAGAGTATTTTTATAAAAGGATATTTAAAATTATTTTTACGGCGCATTCCAGTTGCCCTTAGCTCCATTTTGTTTCAGCGGGGATTTGCAAGAAGCAAAAAGATTTATGTTGCTCTGTTAGGAGTAGAATTAGCACATTTGTTTTTTATTAATCTGGGCATATTTTGAGCTTGGACATTTCTACATTTTCTTTGCTTCTATTTTCTGAACTCCTCTCCGAAATCTGTAACAAAAGAAATATATTATTAGATAAGATGGAATTCCGAGTAATTCAATCATAACTTAAATATTATTTTATTCAATCAATAAACATAAACAAGTTATAATATAACGGTTACGTATTGTAGAAAAACTACCACGAATAGAGGATTAAATTATAAAATGTAAAATAGTTTCCAAAAATATACACATAAAGGAGCCATAAACATAAAATAATATAAAACAGCAATTTCGACTTAGTCGATCTGTTGAGAAGATTATTAAGCGTATTTGTTGGTGTAGATAAGGCTCATCCAAACTTAATTACTCACTAGAAGACGCCTGAAGATGTCTCTTTCCGTTTTTTAATTGCTTCATATTTTAACCTGTAAATCTTTTTAACAACATTTTGAATGTGTACAAATACTTGTAGACACATTCGTTTCCAGAGTTTCTCTGTCTCTGTTGGGATATCAATAATATCTTAACAATATTTAATTGTAAAGCGCCTTTGAGGTGATTTTTCACGAAATGGCGCTACATAAGTTAGCCGATTATTATTGTTATTATTATGACGGATGTTTTCGTTGTTTTATGATCATCCCCTCATATTTGTAATGACTCAATCCGCAAATACACCGAATGTTCCTATATTTGTTCCAATTACTTCCTCAAAGTCGCATCGAATAAGCACCCGTAGTAAAATGAGCAGTATAAAACATTCAAGGTGCTTCAAAAGATTTTTTCTTTCATGTAGCACAAATACAAACACTAAAGACCTATCAACGTTCACATTTGCCCATAGTGTTGTTTTTGGCCTGTTTTTCGACCGTAAAAATGTTATAGTCAAAACATTGTTAAGATCGCGCACAGTGGTCTAACCAGCAAAGAAACTGGCAAAATTGCAGATGGCTATCTTCAGATTTGCCTGCCTTGTAAAACGTTCTTATCTTGCGCAAAGGTTAACAGCTATGTACCCTTTACTAAGCCACTCACAAGAGGCTATAAAAAAGGTAACCCTTTCACTGCGGGAGCAAATAATTAAAATAAGTTTAATATTGTGTCAACGAAAATTTGTGTAAAACCACTCACTAACTTTTCTATGTTTACCGGTTTTACCGGTTACGTCTCGAAACCGGTGGACATAGAAAAGTCGGTGAGTGTTTTTTACAAAAAATTTTTTTATCTTTTTATTATTTTTTTATTGTTTTAACGCCCATAGAGCTTTTACATAAACATTTTTTAAATGTTACACAGTAGGTAGCCAAATAAGAAACAAAAATGAAAAAGAAAATACATACGAATATTAGATTTGGGAAGAAAACTTATGCTAAGAAAAAATACAATTTTATATTAACTGGAGAAAATTACAAATGGTTAATTAAAAAATAAAATAAGATAATAATAAAACAATATAAATTATTTTACATAATATTAAAATGTTGGAACTCAAAGTTAATGCTTATAAATGATATAAATCAGTTTAATTACAATTTATATCTCAACAGAGACGAGAAGTTTGGAAGGGCATATGGATATCTAGACGTTTACAGGGCTGACGACCTGTCATTAAAAGTTTTTTAGTCGTTTTTTTGCTGTTTTTCGGTCATTTTTCATAGTCATTTTTGTCTACAAGTATTTGGACAATTTACTGTTATTTACAATGTAATGTTATGTCAAAACCATAATACCAACGTAATTATGTGTACTTGACTTGGGAGGATGCACGGGAGCTGGCGGCCGATCGCTTGGCCTGGAGGCAGTTTGTGGATTCCATATGCTCCACATAGGGAGCGGATATGGTATGATGATGATGATGATGATGATGATGATATTATCACCTCACCGACACAAATTCTAATTTTGATTTAAATACTATTTTTATTTTAATATGCATCCTGGGTGGTAAACCTTGTATTATAGCCCTAAATCAACGTACCGGGTTGGATTCCCAGTAAGTACATAAATAATATAAAGATTGATTTTTGATAGCCTGAGTAAACCATAAACATGTTGCTCGATCACAGATCAGTACCGACTCGGTAATAAGCGACGTGATAACGATTTCTTACCCATGGATGTTTAACGTTTTCGCGATCACAATGGAACACGCGTTAAAAGTTATCGATCGGGATTATTAAACGAGCGCATACTAGTCGCGAGCCATTTCCCGAGATATATCTTATTCGCACAAATCTTCATTCAATCTTTATTATAATTTAGCCGGTTTTCAGCAAGCCAAATATTGAGAAAAGCAGTCGACATAATAAAAAATCAGACAAGCGCGATGATTTGACGTTTGACGTAAGGCCGCGATATAGCGTAGATCGGCTCCGCTCGGCTCAGATCGTCAATTCTCGGCTCAGCGATCGCGGTATTGAACGGTATGTCATTGTGATCGCTCAAATCGTTAGCGTTAGCACGTGATTAGCACGCTTTTAACTACGTCGATAGTTATCTGTGCTTGAGCTAATGGTGTTGTTATTTTGGTAAAGGGTCTCCACGCCTGTTAAGACTGTTAAAATATAAAAACAAGTAATAATTCAAAATATAAAAAAATACAATATGGTAAATTTATTGTAAGAAAAAAGTTAAATTAATTTCGACATGAATGATTTGATAATAATAATTGGCTAACTTATATAACGCCATTTTCGTGGAAAATCACCTCAAGGGCGCCTTACAATTAAAGATATATTTATTTATTATTTATTAGAATATATTACCTGTAACTTGAGCAGACTAGGGTAATTACGCATTCTGGGAATTTGTATGTGAGATTTTAAAAATGTGCGTTTTTAATTGACACCGAAATTTACTAGGGCTCTGAATGGTGCGTTAGTGTGAAGGCAGTCGATTCCAGGCAGAGGGGCCGCTGCAAAAGCACGATCGCCAAACTTGGTGTTTGGACTTCGCCGGGGTTCACAAAGTCTTCCTCAGGCTAAATCGAGTGCGGATCTAAGAGTTGACTGACTAAGTTTCTGTTCTCTACAATGCAAAGGTCTGATGCAAAGATTTGTCTACAAGGATCGAAAAATACGTTGTATTTGCAAATTATTTAAAAAAAATAAAACATTATTTATAACCTCGTCAATATTAGTATTTTAAAAATATTGATTTCAATGGAAAGACATTGATAGCCAAAGGGTTTAAGGGCAGTTCAAAACCTTTGCCTTTTTTAGTGTTATCAAAATACGATAAAGCTATAAAAATTGAGTCACGATTCCAAAGTGTTAGAGCGTATTTCGTATCATTTTATGGCCTAAGTTAACGACCTAACCCTTTTTACAAATACCACGAAAAGGTTCTAGCGCCATATTTGATTTGACTACGTGTCATTTGGTTCAATTATAGTATCGGAGTTTTGAGATATTTATATAATTTTATGAGTTTTTAATTCCCACGTAGACTTAGGATGACCCACATATGTAGAACATTAGCAAAGGATATAGAATGATTATGATAAATATTTGTTAAATCTAGTCGTAGTTTAGTTATTAAAGTTACAGACTCCGGAGTGGAATATCTAGGTTCAAATCCCGTTTCATCTGGTCTTATTTCTTACAAACAGTTTTTTTTCCGATTTTGAAAAAGTCCACTCAATTATATGGATGTTTATTGTAATATCATTGAAACATAATGGTCCATTTTGGATGTAAAAACAGTCACTAGGTTACGATTCACAGAAAAAAATGCACATAAAATAAAACTTACTAAAATACTATTAAAGTATATTATTGAACAAGGAAATCGCACCACGTAACAGAATTGTGCATATTTTTTGTTGAAAATCATTTGCATAACTACTTTTCTGATATAAAACATCAAAATAACCTCATTAGGAACCATAAAAATATCCCAAATACCAGCTTATTTCTTGACTCTAAAATTTCTATTGAATGAAATAAGGATGCGAATAAAAAATAACCATATATCCTCTGTTATATTCCTAGACCATTAAGGAAGATATTACATCCTTCTACGAAAATAATAAAATCGATAAGTATCATAAAAGCTTGTACAAAATATCAGCTAATAGCTATTACTCGTAGAAATTTAATTATAAAGAACTTATTTGAACTCTACATATATAATGCTTACACTGTTTAGAAAAGTTTTTATGAGAGACTGACGAACACAACAAGTAAACAGATTTTATGTAAACAACGTCTAATGTATTTTCTGCCTTATAACAACATTATCAATGTATATTTAGTTGCTTATATTAAATAGACAAAGCAATATAATATTTGATTTTCATTGCTTATTCATAGCGCACAGTCAACATTATTGCTTCAATAGGAGACAATTTTGCATCATATTTTTGTCATAAACATCCGATCGTGGTATTGTAATCCAATGCTTGACAATCTTCAAACAAGAATTTACTAAAAGGGGTGTTTCCATACGAATTTTCTTAAAATATACGATTCCTAGGGTTAATTTCATAACAACACTGGCGGAATTTGATAATAAGTCTTATTATCAAATTCCGCCGTCTAAAGACTCCGCACTTAGGCCAATAAACGAAACGTGTGACGTAGATGTCTAGTGATGACGTAGATACCTATTGATGACGTAATGAGTTACGTAGTGGGTAACTAAACACCTCAGACACGGTAGTTTTTTTTAAGTCACTTCGTTGAAATTCTTGTTCAAAGTTGACAAACTTTGGATTTTAACCAAGTGCGGATCATTAAATTTTTACCAAATCTACGCACTCGATAATCATAAAGCCTCTCTTTCTATCCAATACGATTAAATATGACAGAAAAGGGATAAACGATTTATCCGAAATCCGTGGTTAGAAATTAAATGTCACATGTTTAAAAAAGATTGACGGCATTACATACAAATTTATATGGAAGCTTATACTGTCAAATTGTAAGATATTTAAAAAAATATTATCAAGTTATTTCTTTGTCGTTAAGATTCATTTTCTTTTGATGAATTTTAATTTCAAATATCTCAGTTTATTTTCCCTCCATATTATTGTTATTATCCTAAAATAGAAAAGTACGAAAAGAATTTAGATTGGCACGCAATTTGGCAGCAAGAAATTTGTACAAAAGTGACGTGGAGTCATGATGAAGGTTAAAATGGTTCTCGTCGTTGTTCGATAGCGTTCGGTGGAGTTCGGTAGATTTTGCTTCGTCTCGCGTCGCCCGCGTGACGTTTTTCTTCCGCCACAGTACAAAGTACAACTTCCTTGATTTAAACTTTATACACGAATTCTACCACTAATTTCCCTTTTACGCATCCTGTGGTGCATAGAGAACTGCATCGATACACCAAATGCAGTGAGTCTTGATCAGTTGTTAGATGAAGGTAAGATTATCAGTCTCACAGTATTAGAAGTTGTCTTTTGTGTGAAAAATTCTTACTTCAAAAACCACATTAAAGTGAATATTTCATATTGACCCCGTCGGAAATCGAACCGTGAGATCATGCATGGTTACCAAACACGACGAGGCGGATATTTCCTCATTTTTTACCGACATAATTGAGTTCTTTCCGATTTTTTATTTTTTATTTAAAAAATTGATTGAAAAATAACAATATCAAAGGATTTTTTTTTTTTTTTTTACGATATCATATGAATTTTCTAGCGCTTTTTCAAATCGCTCGCAAAATCCTCCATTTGGCGCGCATGCGGTGTGACGTCACAGCAAATATAGGCGCTCACTACGGAATGAATTTCACGCCTTTCACGGTAGACGGGTATGACGTCATTAGCCAATAACGGGCGTTCAAAATCATTCGTATTTTCGTGTTTTTAAAACATAAATTTATAAATGAAAACAAAAATTTTTGATCGTTGTGTTTTATATCGTTGGATTTGTAAAATTATACTCTAAATATTTATAACGTTTTCAAGGATATTATGCTATCGGGAAGAACCCTATTGTTCAGATCAATACACATATTATAGTGGTCGTCTCGACGATTATTGTTGCCTTTTTGCCTCCCCCACACCTCTCCCTGACGCAGTTCCATCACAGCGTGTTTTATTCTGCAGTGACAACGAAACCGACGTTGAACGAGTGTGGGCGAAATCTACGTCTATAGTAAAATCCACAAAACTGACGTTAAACCATCATCAATGCCCGACCAGGGAACATTTTGAGTTTATCGAAACATTTAATAGTGTAGTGTTATGCCCACAACTTCCGTCGTACACGAAGGAACATTTTGAGTTTAGAGCGGGGAAACACATTCAACAAGCAGGTTAGTGCAGTTTGTAGTGTCCTATGAGTATTTCGAGAAACGTATTCGAATCTGAAAAAATGCGATTTTCGATTGTATTAAGCTGCCCCAGCCATACACGTAAAAAAAAAAAATGCGGGGAAATTTTGGGATTTTTTTGAATCAAACAGGTTTTTTTTTTGACCACTTAAAAATATTATCCGTCATTGGACAATTTAGAATAATAAAACGAAAATCGCCCTTTTTCAGATTCGAAAACGTTGGGACCGTCATTTACATATTCAAAACTTAGTACAATTACATAGAAGTGTACAAGGGTGAGTTTATTGCTTGTCAGCAATATCTTCCAACCAACCCTTAGTTATTTTAGTCATAATCATTTATTGTACCGAGTATTGGTAATAAGATAAAGCTTAAAAGTTACATTACACTATTTACAAGATTAATACACTAAAATATGTCATCGGGAAATGGGATAAAGGAAGGAAGGTAAGGGATAGGGAAGAGGATGAATGAAGGATGTTTTGAAGGTTTGGAGAGAGTTAGTCATATTTCAGACGATTCTTAAAAACAAATAAAGAGGGTGCATCTTTCACATCCCGTGGTAAATCGTTCCAAAGTCTTGCAGCCTGTAGCTCAATCACAGATGTCGACGTGCCTTAAAACGTGCTAAGCATTTGACCGATCACAATGAACATATACGTTCATATCACGGTCGCGTTGCCAAGCACCATAGATGAAAGGCATACTTTGACAAATGTTTCGTTTTATTGCTTTCTCAAACTGATTTAAAGCAAATAAATGGCACGATAAATTGTGCACAAATAATTAAAACTCAAAAAAACTCAATTATTTTACTTTACTTACAGTTTTGGCGTATTTTCCACATTTAAAGCGGTAATTAATAATCTCGATCAATAACTTTCAACGGATGTTCCATTGTGATCGCGAAAACGCTAAACATCCGTGGTGAGAAATCGTTATCACGTCGCTTATTAGCACGTCGATAGTCATCTGTGATTGAGCTACTGATGTGATTGTGATGTCTAGGACTACAGAATGTTTTTTCAGTCGATGAACGTAGCGATAGTACATTCTCAGAGAAGTAAATAAAATTATCTGCTAGGGATCTCGGCGCGATTCGGTTATTAAAAATACATCCATTTCATCCCCTAATACCCCTGACGAGTAAACCCTTCCGGGTCCTTCAATTATATTATAAATAAAAGGTTGATAATCGCTGATGAAATCAATGATGCTCTCCTTTTCTAGGGACACAGCTCCGTAATCTCATGTGTATGAGAAAGGATATTACGTGATACGGGATATATACGAGGGTGGTTATTAGCGAGGTGTATTGGTACTACGGTGATACGTGGGCGGGAAAATACAAGTAGGTACTATAAGTACATTATTTTTATATTTATCTAAAAACCAAACCGTTATTACTACAGTTTGTGTTAATATAGAGTCGATGTCTTTTTCATTAAAACGTAATATCAATGTTGTATATTATTTAAAACTTTCTTCCATCAATCTGGTGAAAGGGATAGTAAATTAAATGTCCTTTATATTATGAAAAACAAATAATTCAAAACGATAACAAAAACAAAATACATGAATTAAAAAGAAACCAAATTATTGTTTTATGTATTCGTTATAAACGAATATAATTATTCAGGGTTATTCAGTAAGGATATAACAATTTTGTGTTTTAATTCAAACGTATCCTAAAGAGCATACTCCACCACGTGACTCGCGGCCGCTTCCCATACAAACTATTCCTCGATTTTCTCCCTAGATAATTTATACGTTTTTGCATCGTCTTCTTCTTTTCAACACATTTTTAGTTAAAGGAGATAAATAAATTATTAAAAAAATAAGATGTGCGAACACGCATCTGGTCGATATCTTTAAAAAAATCATTGCTTAATTTTATTTTATTTATTAAAAGAAAAATAAAGTTTAAAAAATTAAATATGATGCGAACACGCATCATAATATACAATAAAAAATCGATATCTAAAATGTGTGAAAAAACTAATCGATTCATTGCTTGAAATAATTTAACAATAATGTAGGCATTAAAATTTCAGGGAGTAAAAACTTAAAGAATACGCATTTGTATGTTGGACATTGCGGAATACGTTTGATTGGACACGGCCGCGAGACGTGGTGGATTCTTAAATTATCTGTTAATGTCAAAACGCTAGCCGTAACATTTCTATCATGTTACATTTTTATCGTGGTGAAGTTCATGAACGAGCAGCGTCAGTACAGCGTTTGGAAATTATAAAAACTTATAACAAAATCGGCGCGGCGGCAGCGCGCGGCGGTCGCAACATACCAACTCCAATTTTCCATTCTACATCCTACCGGCTGCGCCACTGTGATGTATTGGTATGGTGGCTTTAAGTAAAACACGACTGTGACAATCATGACGGGTTTAATGTATAATCTGTTTAACTGACTATGCTCCTCAGAGCTCTATCTGGGAATGCAGGCACACAGCAGACATACTCCATACACGCACACGTTCGTACATCTTCTGTCGCCCTCACACACAGTCTCTTTCACACACATATCTCACAGCTTACTAGAAATTTTCGGTCGTGTTAATCATCTTCAAATATGAAGCTCGTTTTTCCAGCAAAATATGCATTATTGGAAAGAAACAGTCCCACATGTGCTTAAAAAAACTAATTGCAACAAAAAAAATTTGATCGTTTGGAATGAATTTTGTGCCGGAGATGAGATTGGGCCGTATTTTTTCGTCGGTAAAAATAATCGCCATGTTATGGTCTAAAGCAGTGTTTCCCAACCTGTGGTCCGCGGACCCCTGGGGGTCCGCGAATATATGTATGGGGGTCCGCAGTCACATCTCTGGACCATTTGACAACTTTAAAAAAAAAATTTATTTGTTTATGGACAGCCAACAGACATACACTTATATTAATTTCTAAAAATAACGTCCACTTATAGGCTATCTCTTAACCTATGTGAAAAGGCATTCTCTGCTCTTGTTTACACTAAAAACAAATACAGAAATAGATTGCAAGTATAATTCGATCTGAGACTACAACTGAGTAGTAACATCAACCCAAACATTACTAATTTAGTTTCAAAAAAGCAACACCAACCTTCACATTAATAGAGTCTGGTCAGGATATTTTTTATATTAGCGAATAAATTTTAAGATAAGACCCTATTAACCGTGTTGGTGTTGCTGTTGTGCGTTAATTATTAACGTATTTTTATTATTTTTAAATTTTTTGATTTGTAGTAGGAACTGTTATAAAGTAAATGGTCCCAAAATTTATTGCTGTTTTTTTTTTACTAAGGGGGTCCTTGAAAATTGTGCTTGATTTTCTAGGGGTCCGCGACTGAAAAAGGTTGGGAAACGCTGGTCTATAGAGTTCACTATCTTGCCATGTTGGAATACTAATTTTTGCCAGAATTGTATGGACTTGATATCAGTGATATGTAGTTTTAACAAGATGGTTTCATATGCCACACAGCAGGTCTAACAATTATTTGAAGATGACCTATTGAAGATGATGTTCGGTAATTGTGTAATCTCGAGAACCAGTATTGTGAATGACCCCCTCGTTAGTGCGATTTAACGCTGTTGGATATCTTTATATGTAGTTATGTTAAGTCTTTGGCATATGCCAACAAGCTACAACGTAAGTGAAACTCAGGAAGAATATCTAATGCGATATTATCAACATTTTGGCCAATACATGTGTGGAAGAGTGGTGGAAAATCGGCTCCAAAGAAACGAGCGCTACAAACGTGCTAGCGGTGGTTATATGAACGAAATTTTGTACATCTTTAAAGAAGGAGTCTAGTACATACGCTTCGAAAAATTATGTGCACGTGAGACTATTTCGATATGGAGACACTGAGGGATCGTAAGGGTGGCGGCATCATGATTTTTCTTTTGACTTGATCGATGCTGTCGCCCTCTTGACTTAACTTCACTTGGAAACGTTGAACCTGGAATTTGCTTATATGCATTTGCAACAACAAAAATTTAAAGTCCTGCAAAAAATAGCGTGACTGATGGAGAGTCCCCAAGGAATCTATAACTGTCGCGGGTGGAGGTGGGATCGATTCCTCTGTGTAATACAAATTTTCTTTAGGTACTATTAAGTTTATTGCCAACTTGCATGCTTGCCTAATGCTTATATTCCTAAAAAAGGATTTATTTACTTTCGTTTGTTGTAGATCTTGTAATTTTTCACATATTTTTTACGATAATTTATGTTTTTTTTTTTTAGATATTTGTAATCATTGTTTTTATTAATTGGCTTCGAAAAGTGATATTTATATCCTATTTTAAATAATTTATAAATAAATCAAATAAATGTACAATTTGACATCTCAAGTTTGGAAGGGAATATGGATATCTAGGCGTTTACAGGGCTTATGACCTGTCATTGGCTGGGTTAAGTGGCCACTTAATGTATTACAACATTCCCCATTTCCCCTAGTATTTGATATCCATATCTGCCAATATATGGTAAAATGTCGTGACACTTCACATGTGAACACTCTCTGTCATCCATTGAAAAAATTGCTAAGCATTTTAGCAGAAACCTTTATGATTGCAAGTGAGATTCTTGCCGAATTATATCACCTACTAGGAAACGCCTGAAGATGAATCTTCAATTTGTTATGCTTATAACTTTTACCAGCTAATTTTTATAAACAACATATTGAGTGTGTCCAAATACTTGTACACAAAAGCTGGATTTCACCCATTACGGGCTAATACATCAAGTGGCCACTTAACCCAGCCAATAACAGGTCATAAACCCTGTAAACGCCTAGATATCCATATTCCCTTCCAAACTTCTCGTCTCTGTTGAGATGTCAAATTGTAATTATTAGCCCGTAATGGGTGAAATCCAGTTTTTTGTGTACAAGTATTTGGATACACTTAAAATGTTGTTTACAAATAAATGTTAATTAGAATCCTTTTTCAAAGGTGCGTCTTCTATACCTGGAAGAAATTTTAGACCAGTTTAAAAAATTATTATATTTGAATAAAAATTCAAAATTGAATACCCCTGTGTTTCTATGAGTTATGAGATCCATTCTTGGCCATTATTACTACTACTACTTTTCCCCGTTGAGGTGGTTAAATAATACAAATAAAAAATGAAAAAATATTTTTTATTTATGAAATTAAAGTTAACTTTATTGCAACCTAAAATAATAAACATTATGAGCAATTTTTCCATTTTTACTTCCCCTATATATGCAAATGAACGGTTTTATTACTCATGAAGCGATTTATATTCTGATCATGTGAAATTATTTTAATATAACTGAAGGACAACTTTCAGTAGAATGGATAAGGCAAGTCTATTAGTATGGATATTCTAGAATATTCGTAAACATAAACCGACCATTTCCAATTCACGATAGCGTACTTCCCTGCATGAAAATTGTGATTTTTTGCTATATTTTCCAGTAACAACTAATTTGAAATATGACAAATTATTATAAGCATTAATAACATGTAAATTTTGATATGGAAAACTCAATTTGAATGAGCCGGATATGCTTCCATTGAAGTCGAAAGGGGTTTTGCTGGGGGTGGGGTGGGTGTAATTTGGAAAAGGATACCCATGACAGGAATCATTAATGAGTATATGAGTTGTCTGATATGGTCTTTGATCAAAAATTCACAAGAAAGGGCGTTTTTTATACAAATTTTCTAAAAATATACGCTTCCTAGGGTTAATTTCATAACACTACATATTATCAAATTCCTTCGTCTAAAGACTCCAGCACTTAGCCCAATACACGAAACGTGTGACGATGATCAAGGTTCGTAGGTTTTCACGGCCTTCAGAATACAGATAGTGTTTTTCTGGGTTATTATGCCGTGTTTGTGGGCTTTGTGTTGCCGACGTTTCGGAGCACATTGCAGTGTCCATCTTCAGGGCTGAATGTATGAGTGTAGTTTTTAGTGTGTTTAATTGTGAGGAATTTGTACCGTGTCGCAGTCGGGCAATGTATGTGGTTAAGTGTGTGGAGTTTGTACCGTGGGCTTTGGAAGCACCGGGTACCATGAGGTTCGTAGTCGTAACCCATCGTCCCTGTTTATGTTATTAGGATGCTTGTATATTTCTATGGCTTCCTTTATTAAACGGGCTTGATGATTTTTGGGAATTGAACCTAGAAGAGGAATTGAATATACTGACAAAAGTATTAGAAAGTAATGGCTATGAAAAGAAGGATATAAAAAGAAGAATAATGTCGGTAACAAATCCAAAGAATATTTCCAAGATGGATGATGCTAATACGGATAAAAGAATAGCATTCCTTCCCTATGTCAAAAATGTCACGGATAGAATTGCAAAAACGCTTAAGAAACGGGACATAAGGACAGTGTTCGGTACGACCTCAAAAGTAAGAAACTTACTAAAATCAGTAAAAGATCGGGACCCACTTGAAACAGATGGAGTATATAAATTAAATTGCAAAAGCTGTGAAACAGTCTACATAGGGCAGACTGCCAGAAACATAATGAAGCCCTGAAGATGGACACTGCAATGTGCTCCGAAACGTCGGCAAACACAAAGCCCCACAAACACGGCATAATAACCCAGGAAAAACACTATCTGTGTGACGATGATGTCTAGTGATGACATAAATGCCTATTGATGACGTAATAAGCGACGTAGTGAGTAACTAGACACCTCAGACACGGCAGTATTTTTCAAGTATGGAATGTCACATCTCTGAAATGCTTGTTCGAAGTTGCAAACTCATAAAAAAGTGAGCGCCATCTTGGTCTCATGTTTTTATAGTTTTTGTAAAAGTTTTTTTTTATGAACGGTAATCGAAACAGTTTTTAAAAATATATTATTGAGTGTTTTCAATGCAGAATAACGGTGTAAAATTAAAATTTATGTAATTTTGGAAAAAATAAACAGTTATTCCACTTGAGAAAGTAATTAAAAAATAAGGACACCTTTGAAATTACCAACAGGGGGAAAATTTTAATTGAAAATCTAATATTGTTGTGTTTATTTTCCCTAAGAAAGCGCTTAAAATTTTAACAGAAGTGAGAGATATCAAAAATTGACTTAATTTGAAAAAATAAAAAACAGGTCTCTGGATACTAACTTATTCTCAAATAAAACTTATTTCTTTTTCCTAGATATATTTTTTTATTTAAATAATGTAAGCTTATAGCGAATAGTTAATGTTTAAATATGTTGCTTTAGTTTTTATACGAACGTCTCCTTTTTTATTTTTAAGGTAGATTAATATTCACTCTAATCTTATGTATGTCATTTTAAATAAGTTACTATGAACGATTTTTCTGTAAATGCAATAAATAAAAAAAAAAACACTAAAATCATTTGTCATCAAATACGATTGTCGACTAGAAAATTAATAAAAAATTACTGGTACAATCGTTTATTACGATCATCAATCCATTTCCGCTCCCCATGTGAAGCATACGGATTCCCCCAAAGGGAGCGGATATGGAATAATGGTGATTATTTGAAATAATTCACATTTTTTAACTAGGACATTTTGATAAATCCTCTTCACTCTATAAACCACTCGTCATTCAAAACAGCTACCCTAAGTAGCCCCAGATAAACTTTCACAAGACCAATGTATAGGTTTAATTTTTCATACCAAATGTACGGCAAAGATATCACTTTAAAAAATTTTTTTTTTAAATGTTTCTTTAATTTGAGATGGGAACATTTTTTTACCGAAACAAGACTGCTTCGGTTGTAATTTCTTCATTCTTAAGTTCATTTCATCAGACTTAATACTTAGACAAGTTCTACATTCAGGGAGCGAAAAGTGTTTTCACAAGTATTTAACCCACTCCCTCCTGACAGCTTACATTTAATTTTGAGATACCACACTTGAAAAGTTGTAAAGGAAACTGTTCATACTGGTTTATGACCGAATTTCCCAACTTTGTTGCAACGGTTAACCGCTTATTGCATCAGAATTCAACGAATCCAACTTGATTTTCTTGACTTTATTTACGCCAAATTTATTTCACTGTTACATTTTTGCTGAAATATAACGTTTTTCAAATAACGACTTGTTAAAATTTAGTTATTTTGAATGTTTAAAGGAACATAGATTTTTATTTTATTAAATAAAAACACGGTTTTATCGACAAAATTAAGAGAGGTCTTTTACGTTGGTTCGGTCATGTAGAGCGAAGGGATGACGAAAGAACGGCTAAAAAAATATATGAGGAAGGCCGAGAAAGACAATTGACATGATAAAGTAAAAACAAGCGCTTGAAAGTGGTCATGTAAGAAGTCGGAATAATCGACGTGCGTGCATGAGAAGAATGTATGAATGGGAGGAATCAATTCAAGTGTGCCAGGGCAGAGTGGTGTGGCGTTCTATCCTCTCTGCCTACCCCTTCAGGGGAAATGGCGTGATGGGTAGTTAGTTAGAAAAAATATTTATAAACACTTGGTTATTCTACCAACTAGCGCTTTCAGTGCCCTATGCACATTGGGTGCGGATAAGGTAAAAAATTAGTAGCGCATTTTCATTCTGTTATGGTATCTTCAGACTGATATATGTTTTACGAGACCCACTCTATACGAGACAGAAAACTGTACAGTTTATAATGAATAAAATAAAATAAAAAATAAAATAATTAATGCACCCCTTGTACCTACTTAATTTTTATGTAATATTTTTTCCGTTTTTAAAACACGACTGAATAAAACATTAGGGGTTAGATAAACACTAACTAACTAGAGGCAATATGCCGGTCACCATACGGGTGGTAGTACTTACTAACGAATAATGATCGGGGTAGTAACTAACTTTTCCCTACCCACTAGCGTGTTCGGGCCGACTCTGTTTGGTTCCGGTGATGAAAACAATGACAATTATAATACATAAGCCTACATAGACAGTGATAGGGCAATGAAAGCATTTTTTCCGCGTACATAACATTTCCCTTGCTTCTTCCACATTCATACATCTCCTCATGTTTGCACGTCGATTATTCCGACGTTTCACGTGACCACTTTTGTATTTGTTGTAAGTACATGATCATGCCATGTCTTTCTTTGTTTACACTGTAGGGAATATTTTAAACGTATAACCATTTCAAAATTCAAATATTTTTTTTATCTTAAAGCACGGCAAAGGGGCGACCCAAAACTCTCTTTTTTTCTTATGCGTTTATTTTAAAACAACTTTTTTAAAACTGGTGTAGTAAAAATCTTAAGATCTCGGGTTCGATTCCCGGTGGGGGTTAAAATGTTTTTTTATTTTTTTTTTATTTGAAAAGAAACATTTATGATATACTCAAATATTTCAATTAAGGGGCTGCTTTCACATAGTCTGAAATAACTGTGGCAGAAAGCAGGAAACAAGTTGTGCTAGAGTGGGATTCGAACCTAGAGATTTCAATCCGGAGTGTTCGAATCTACCCCTAGACCACAACCCGATTCCTGTTTATTCAAATTTACCTGAGATTTCAATATTAATATTTCATGTGTCATACCTCGGATTGGTACTGAAGCATAAGACTGATCATCTTACCTTTATATAATAAAAATGATCGAGAATCACTTCACTTGGTGTGACGATGCAGTGCACCATTATTTTATTGGTTGGATCTGTCGATGTACAAAAAAATTAAACATACGTATTACTTCTTTCCCACTAGACCCCTCCAGCAGTCACCAGCTAGCTTTCTCGCCTCCTCCCACGTCAGGCCCGCATCCATCAGCTCCGCGGAATACATCCGTAGGATGGTCATCGACGGTCTGCCAGGACGGCGGTATCCTCTTTCTCTTTACTTATCGTCTCTTGCGTTTAAATATTCAGATTTCCCAACACGTACACCACACTCCACACACATACAACAACACATATGCACATGACATAACATAACCACTGTTTGCTCACTTCACGTCTTCAGCAATTTGTCTTGTACATTGTGTTGTCCACGTAATTGGTGTTATGTTCTATACGAGTATGTGTCTCAATTTTAAAATTCTTTGTTAATTGTACCAAACATAGCACTGTGTGTATAACATTAAATATATAAATAAATAAAGGGTGGAAAATGATGAATAAGAGACACCCTCTGAGTCAAGTTTTCACCGAAAATATTTCTCAAAGAAAACGCGGAAATAAACCCATAAACCCTCTGTATTGAAGTGTTATTTATCTTTGCAAAGAACAGTGGTATTTCTCTATAAGACTTTACGAGAAAACAAAGCAACTTTGAAGTAAGTAGTAAATATTTCCTATTGCTCCCAAATTCCAAGAGTATCCATCAATCATTGGGCGAACAATGCCGATTGCAAGTTAGTAATACATCCGATCGGATTTGCGTGGCTGAAAGTATTTGAATAACAACGTAAGTCAAAATTATGACTTTTTTTAAAAATAGAAATATTTCATTTGTGTTTCATTTCATTTCGTATGTGATACCTCTGATTGGTACTGATCATCTTATCTTCGCGTAATGAAATGATCAAGATTTTATGAGCAAAATTTCTATGATAAATATATTTTTTTTTAATGGCACCCGATGACAAACTGCAAAAATTGCGGTTTATCGGGACGGCAAAACTTTTATAAAGTTATGTTTATTTTCTTTATTTATTTATTATTTATTGACGGACAGAGTCCATTATAAACATTATAGATACACGAAATTTTTACAAAGAAAATAAAATTAAAACAGAAATAAACAGCAAAGACAAAGAATAGATTTTTTAAATTAAGTAAAATGCATAAGCTAACTATACAGATTCTTCAGCTGTTTTATAAAGAAATACATCCTCACACCAAAATAATCAAGATCTTGATGATCGTTCACCCGCCTGATCATTCTGGGTAAAGGTGCCTGTGCGCCATAATTGGTCCTGTGATGACCGAGGAACAGCATTTCATTATTTCTTAGTCTACGGGTAATAAAGACTCTTTAAATACACTGCACTTTGTGTACCAATGCAGCGCCCTATGCACCATCAGGAGCGGATAAGGGAAAGTAGTATTAGCATTATAATGTTTTGTATTTTTAAAAAATACTTTATGTGTTTCAAAATTCAAATTCAACCCTTAGTAGAGAACATACTGATTTTATTTCTTATGTACATGTTTTTATACTAATTTTATCATACCCCTTCTGCATCCTATATATATTTCAAAATCGGTCGCCGTTTGACTTCCGCCGTTTCTCACTCCAGTAATCAAGCGGCGTGGAATAATCCGCCCAGGGCCACGCGGGCCGAGGACTATTTCAGTCCTGAGAGCCGGAGGAGAGTATATTAATAAAGCGCCGGTTTCATGTCGCGGGCTGCAGTAAAACGCGCTGTTTACTGCCGCGCCGAGTGCGACAGGCTAGCGGCAGCGGCCAGTGGCGGGCGGGAATTGAAAACAAAAACAATCAAAATACTTAAGGGAACTAAAGAAAACAAAATTCTGGAGAACAAAATGCTGGAGAACCATACAAATCGTAGACCTCTATTTTTCTGGAAATAAGCTCTATTAGCAATGATTTTTTCGCAAGCTTTAGACATCGACAAGAAGTGTGTTTGCATCGTCTTATTTTTTTTTTAATATGGTGTACGTAAAGGAGGAAAATAAATTATTTTTAAAAAATAAGACGATACAAACACGCTTCTGTTGCTCGATCACAGATCACTACCGACTCGGTAATAAGCGACGTGATAACGATTTCTTACCCATGGATGTTTAACGTTTTCGCGATCACAGTGGAACACGCGTTAAAAGTTATCGATCGGGATTATTAAACGAGCGCTTCTAGTCGCGAGCCATTTCCCGAGATATATCTTATTCGCACATATTTTCATTCAATCTTTCTCGAGTGCCGTATTGCATTTAGCCGGTTTTCGGCAGCCAAATATTGAGAAAAGCAGTCGACATAATAAAAAATCCGACAAGCGCGATGATTTGACGTTTTTGACGTACGGCCGCGATATCGCGTGCATCGGCTCCGCTCGGCTCAGATCGGAAATGTTCGGCTCGGCGAACGTGGTATTGAACGAATGTCATTGTGATCGGTCAAATCGTTAGCGTTAGCACGTGATTAGCACGTTTTTAACTACGTCGATAGTTATCTGTGATTGAGCTACTGGTTGACATCTAAAACGTGTTAAAGAATCATTGCTCTGCTCTAGTGCCAGGGAGAAAATCGAGGAATACGATCGAATGGAGAAACGGCCATGAGTCACGCAACAGAGGATGCTTTTAAGGCTGTACACCAGCGCGCTGCAGCGTTAGAAAATCAGGTGTTTTGAAAATGAAATTCGGAATTGGTTGACAGCCACAAACGTTCGAAAATATTTTATTTTACGCTTACCGCACACTTAACGTTCTTTTAGGAAACCTATTCTCAAGATTCTCTGGAATAATTAAATTAATATTATTAACGTACCACACCCCGCCACTGCACGTTTAAGGCATGAACATTGTTTTGTGCTTGCAATATTCACGGTACTTGTTTATGACATGTTGTAGTGTTGTAGGCAAACAGCGTTCAATGCAATCGCGGATATTTCCCATTTTTCACAATCGACTGATTTGAATTTGTCGAGCATCGATTTATTTTGCATAAACAGGAGGTTAAATTCAACGGGGCGTTTGGTAATAATGTTGACATAAATTTCGCTTATTGCCAACTCAGACATCCAATTTTCAAGCGATAATTCTTGATAGCAAAAAAAGCACATTTTTATAAGCGATCAGTCAAGCTTAATTTTTTGTTTGTATTTTTTATACATGTTTTTTAAGTTACTTATTTCTTTCTTTGTTTTCTTATTTTCACTTCTTTGTTCCATTCTATAAATCATGATTATCTTACCATGTTATATTGTGATTTTTAAATACATGTTGTAACAAAACTCGTAGTACAACTCGAAAACTGGTGAATCTACATAGTACTTAGAGACGATTGTGTAACACGAATTTTTAATCTAAGCTTGAAAAAATTTTTTTTTTCTTCTCACAAAAGTTTTCATAAGTATGGCAGATTAAGTAAAATTGCTCAAATTCTTATTAAAACACGTTTTTTAATTTTGGTTTCCTTTATGGATAATAATAAATTAACTAAATACATGATATTTGATAACAATTTGCAAAAAAAATAAACTTCGCGCTCAATTTTCTCGAAAACTAAGGGTCGAATCAAAAAAATTTACTTTACAAAATCGACTCCAAATATGATGTAGAATCACTGGTTTCCCGCTTGTACATCGAGTTTTGTTACACCATCTAGAACTAAAATCTAGTTTAATTTAAATATTATAATACTGAGTTCTAAAAAAAGAATGCCTAATCAATCAATTCCCTTTTTTTCGTAGAATTAATAAACTTTTTTTTGTTATTTACTTTTAATTTTTTTTTCTTTCCAAGTAATTAAGTTTTACAAATTAAGTGACAGTTAAATTTTAATAAATAAAATATAGTACATTCAATTATTCAAAAACATATTTTGACAGATCAATGTTAAATCTTCCTAAAATAGCAAGAAATATGTGTTGGGAGTTGAGAGCTTAAAGCTCCGACTTAAACACATTTGGATACCCTAGAACAAAAAATGCCTATATCCAAATTCGTTTTTCTGAAATATTCAATTTAGTTTCTAACTAACTAACTAACTAACTAACTTCCTATCACGCCATTTCCCCAAAGGGGTAGGCAGAGAGGATAGAACGCCACTCCACTCTGTCCTGGCACACTTCTCTTGCTTCCTCCACATTCATACATCTTCTCATGCACGCACGTCGATTATTCCGACTTCTTACATGCCCACTTTCATGCGCTTGTTTTACATGATCATGCCATGCCTTTTTTGGCCTTCCTCAATTTCTACATCCAGGCACAGTCGCAACATATATTTTTTTGGCCGTTCTTTCATCATCCATTCGCTCTACATGACCGAACCATCGTAAATGCCCTTTCTTAATTTTGTCGATAATGCTTATCTCAGCCTTGCACTCTGATCTAATTTCGACATTTGTACACCTATCATACAAAGTCTTGTTAAATATTGAAAATTAAATATACGTGTTGTACAGTTTTTTTAATACCCTTATCTTAAGGTAAAACATTTATAAAACTGTTAGATATTGAATTGCAAATGGTTGGTAAAAAGTGGACTTATCAACGACAGGACTGGATGTTTTTACAGTATTTAAAAGACTTTCAAGTAAGTTTATCTACAAAACTTTCTTGCACTTCTCTATTTTTTTGAATTCTTCGACGTTTCTTATGAAAGATTTTATTAGAATTTATCTAATAAATCTGACATGGGTTAATTTGATTTAAAAATTTATAAGCAAATTAATATAAAGACCGCAAAATTTTCTACACGTCAGTGAGGCTGACTCAAAATAGATTAAAATGGACTTAGGCATTATTGAACTTGGGCATTCCTTTGAGTTTTGCCTCCTCTAATGCCAACAGTCCGCTTGTTCGATAAACTTGTTATGTTTACGGTTTTTGCTTCTATGAAGTAATTTTAAAGTTAAGATCACGAATATTTAAGTACATGTATTTTACGCTTTCCGTTATGTCATTAAAAACTCCGAAAAATTGGTTAAAATATGCATATAAGGGGATTAGATCATAGATTGTAGTGCTAAAAACAGCTTTTATGGGAAGTTCGTGGATGCTCGACAAATCAGAGTATTTCAGTTATTTAGATTTGATTTGATTTTATTTATTTATTTATTTGGGATTTTTATGGCTATTACAATGCAATATACAATAATAATTAACAAATCTACAGCCAATTACAAAAATCCACCGATAATGTTATTCTTATTATGATAATTAGTAATGAATACAAAGTTATGTTTGTGGTTAGGGTGCGAGGGTTGGTGTATGAGTGTGTGAAAGAGGGTGAGTGTGTAAGGGGAAGAGGGTGTATCAGTGAGTCATACATAAGTTTTAAAGATACGATACGATTAAAGATAAAATACGTCGAACAGGTCCAAAACAAAGGGGGAGATCGTCCACTGGCGAGTCATACGAAGTCAGGCAGCATCACCATCACCACAAGATATAGCGGCTTGATCACTGAACTATCCTTACCATCAGTGCCTCCAGCCAGCAGAGCAGCATGGTTCCAGGAGTAGGGAGTCCATCCACAGGCGATTCACGCGAAGTCAGGCAATGGTGACTCTTGCCTCGTCAGACCCTCATTCCTCAGCTCCGCCAACGATTATCATTGAAGGTTGTGGCGGAAGAAATACGTCACGCGTACGACGCGGAACGAAGCAAGATCTACCGAACTCTACCGAACACTATCGGACAATGACGAGAGACATTTTAACCTTCATCGTGACTACACGTCGCTTTTGTACAAATTGCTTGCCGCCAATTTGTGTGGCAATCTAAATTCATTTCACACTTTTCCATTTTCATAATTCATGTCAATCTTAGTTTAATTAGTTTAGTTTAGTTAAGTTTTCATTGTATTTCCTTTCATGTAACTTCTGTGTAATAAATGTGCACTAGAAACTGTAAGTACTCTTTCATTTCTCTCTGTGCACCCACGTAAAGCAATCACCACTAGAGGTATCCAAAGTGTTGGCTAAAAGGTCTACCAGGACAATTTACTACCACTCTTTAATTGCATAATTTATGCAATTTGACAAATCTATGCACATTTGCAATGGCCATCTTAAAAAGCATGTTTACGATATTGTCTCGCGATATTGGGTGTATTTATTGCAACAGCTAATAAAGATACGTTCATAATAAACTTATTCGTTAAAACAGTTGGGTTAGTACTTCGTCTAATAAATTTATTAGCGAGCTGTAAACTGGGAAGATAATTATTATCATTGGTCATTTAGGAAGTTTAGTACGCGAATAAAGTAAGAAAGATATATTGGTTAATTCTAATACCATGTTGCTAACTTGAGACGAGCTTAGATGTTGTAAGCTTTTTGTAGATTGTTGAAGTCATCCTGTTCTTCTAACTAGAATGCCAATACCATTATATGATGCGACTGTACCTGGATATAGAAATCGAGGAAGGCCGAGAAAGACATGGCATGATCAACTAAAACAAGTGGGCATGTAAAAAGTCGGAATTTTCTTTTCCTTTTCAATCCAATGCTCCCTAGGAGTTTTTACAATAAACTCATTTAGGGACAAAAATAAAACGCACATTCATTTTATTCTAATACGCACTGACATCGCTTAGATCACAAAATAAACAATATATATACAAAAAACAGAATAATCAACGTGCGTGCATGAGAAGATGTATGAATGTGGAGGAAGCAAGAGAAGTGTGCCAGGACAGAGCGGTGTGGCGTTCTATCCTCTCTGCCTACCCCTTCGGGGAAATGGCGTGATGGTTAGTTAGTTAGTTAATTAAAAGTATCGATATTTGTATAAAAAAATTGGCACATTATGCCAACATTAGAAAAATTTGCGATTTTATTAAAAAAATATAAACTTTTTGACAGCCACAAAGCTTCGAACAAATTACCACAAAGGCTTACCGAGTTTTCGTGTTGTAAGAATGCACAAATTTTATGTAAAATTTTGTATTTCGTGTATTTTTTTGTCATTTTTATATTTTTTCGAGATAACTTATAAAGTCGAGTAAATATAGGGTTTAAGATTGCATTAAAGACACTTCAGTAAATTGCTTTTTATGTAATAGTGCATTCTGTTTTACTGAGCATTTTTTGAGATGTGTTTTCATGGGAGTTTGATCCTGAGAAATACCTAAATTTGCTGATTTACGCTGAACGAAAAATGATAGTAATCGGAGATAATTATTATCAATAGTATTTTCCAATTATTTATTATTTTAAATTCTTACATCATCCCCTTAAGTGCAATAAATGCAACCTACTCCGTGCAAACATATTTATTTTAACTGATATATATATATATATATATTTGGTTTTTGAAAGAAATGTGAATATGACTAAGTGTAAGATCGTAGTAAATGGCGATAGCTTGAAACAGGTGGAAGAATTTGTATATCTAGGAAGCATGTTCACTAGGGATGGTAATATGGATAAGAACATTGAAAGGAGGGTTAGTGCCGGTAACAGAATTAATGGTGCCTTAAAGTCGGTCGTATCTAATAAGTGCTTATCAAAAGAGGCTAAATTGGCAGTTCATAATGGAGTTCTGATACCAACCCTTATGTATGGTAGTGAATCGTGGTGTTGGAAAAAGAAGGATGAAAGTATATTGAATGCAGTTGAAATGCGATCTCTCAGGCGAATGTGTGTTAGGACTATGTATAATAGGTGTACAAATTATTTTTTATTTTATTTTTGCGACAATTTTTTTTGTGTTCCATAATCTTGGTGCCGGAGCAAACACGATTTTTGTCCAGCCTTAGTACTGCTTTTAATCTACTGCGAATCATTATTTCAATGGGTCACGTACTAATGCTCCTTGTACCTTTTGCCATCCATTACAAATTGAGACATTACTTAATAAAATATATGTGTCAAGTGTCAAGTCCCATACAAAGAGCGCTGGACACTTAGCAATTAGCGAACAAACGTGTCTATTCAATGATCAGATATTATCAATTTAAGGCTGGACATTGCAAACATGTTAAGTGCAATAAGCATAAAACAAAGATATGAACAGAAAAAGTTTAATTTAGTTGAGTATGAAAATGATAGCCCCGTTTTCGCGCATTCACGCATCTAACACATTAGACGTGAAATTCACATAATTCGAAAACATTTATCGTAAGGAATGGGCTAGTACATAGTTAGTATTGTGAGTGAAATCTATAATATATAACCACTCTTCTTGCGAATAATGAGGAAATCCACTGCTACCCGGAATTGAATTTTAAAAATGCTTTCGTGTAGACGCGAATATTAAAAATTTTTGAAGTGGGATGAAATATCCAAAAAACGCACGCAAAAATTAATAAAAAATGTTGAAAAGAGCATTCATTTCAAAATCTTAAACAATGACGTCACTCCTTGTATCTAAGTGTAGTGTTTCCGGTTTCCGTTTTTAAACCCCCGTAGCCGCGTTCCATGGCATTTTAATATGGAATACAATCTACATACAAGCTTCTATTGCAAAAAAGATGGCCGCCATTCAGTCTCCCTAGAACAGCTGTTAACAGTATATGACAGTTGAGTCGACGGTATATTTTATCTGTGCTTCCCGCGTCAGTTTGCATAGTTTTTTGACAGTTTTGTTACTGGCTGGAGAAATTCCATGGCCTTAAACAACCCGTTTTATGACGTCACTCCTGCAAAAATGTCGCAGTTAGTACATAGTGGTATTTAGCGCGGTGTTTGAAATGTGCAACTTTAAAAAATCGTATCTTCATCAATAACTTATAAAAAAAAAAAAAAAAAAAATTTTTTTGTTTAGTTAAATAGTAAGTTTATAGAAAAAAATTACTTTAGAAAACAGTGGATTCCCTCATTGTGCGTTTACCTGAACGACAAGGTACGCATAAAATGAGCCTGTTACACACTTTTTAAGGCCTATTCCATATGTTTAAAATAGGGAGAAAAATTATAATATACTGACATGATAATATTATGTCGCTTAGTAACTTTTTCCTTTCCACCGTCGATATGCAACCCTATAACATTTGCCCATATTTAAAAATGCGAATATTATTTTCAATGAAGCCTGAGCTTCCTTGAAAATAGGAATCAAGTCGTGGCGGATCGGGGATTCGAACCGGGGATTTCTAAACTCAGAGATCTCGACGCTACTACTGGGCCACCACATGTTCTAATCCTTCTGCCATTATTTATCCATTTGAAAAAAGAAGGGAATGAGCTTAAAGAAAATATTATCATAAATACATGTCAAGGTTGTAGGCACTTACAAATACAAAAGTGATTGTGAATATCGCTCTAAATGGTCAACAATGACTAACCGGAAGACGGCATTTGTCTAATTGACATAGTGCACTTGTGCAAATAGTTAACCCTTAAAGTACTGTGTTTGAAACGATCCACGGTGATGTAACCTCGGGTTACCCATACAAAATGTTCAATCATAACATTTAAAATGGTATTTTTCATATAAATGTTTTTATTATCAGTGCGTAACTCTTAGAGTAATGACGCGCACATTACTCTAAGAGTTACATGCACTTGTTTTGCTTGATCATGCCATGTCTTTCTCGGCCTTCCTCGATTTCTACATCCAGGTACAGTCGCATCATATATTATAGTCGTATCATGTATTTACATGCGATTTTTATATGAATTTTTCGTGTGTGTGTTCACCTTGGACTGGTACTAAAGCGTATGACTGATCGTCTTACCTTCATGTAATAAAATTATCAAGATACACTGCATTTGGTGTACCAGTGTACCAATCACCTTTTTAAATAAACCATCAATACCTTAGAGTAATGACGCGCAGGCTATAGAGAGGCCCTTTCCCCGTTTCCCATAGAGCGGAAGCGTTGCAAATTTTTGGTTAGCGACAACTTCACTTTTTTTATTTATTTGACGGTGATTGATTTGTAAATTAAAGTATGTTTACTGTTTTAGTGACCAGTTGATTACTGTCGTCTAGGCTCTAAGGCCGCATTAGGCATTTGTAAAACATTGGCATTATTTTTTTTTGTAAAATATTGCAAACATTTTTTTGACAATCATAAAATGTTTTGATTTGACCGTGTTTGACAATCTATTAGTGCGGAGATTGGCCTGCAGGTAGTGACCAGTTAGGGCGTGGGTACTATCGCAATATTTTTTAAGAGCTGAATCATTGCAAAACACAACTTTAGCAGTTATGATTAGTATCTGCAGCGAGCTATAATGCGCTAAACTTAATATATTTCATTTTTTTCAAAGTTATTATGAGTAAAGTTTGGGTTCAAATGCATTTATAGAAAAAATCTATTATTGCAAACCAAATTTCGGTTTACTTGTATCGCAATTACACGAATAATTAATTATTCATCTGATTATGAAACTTCATTTAATACATGCAGGTAAATCCCCGTTTTAAAACTTCGCTACAGTATCACATACTTTCATATTTTCTACTTTAATTGCATTTAAATATGGCGTCACATGATTGTTTCGATTTAGCTAAATTGATATGATTATTGACGGAGATTTTATCCCGTTTTGTGAGATTTTTATAAAGTAGGGGTACATATTGCTTTTTTTTTGATGTATTGTATGCTATCACATTTAAAAAGCAAAGTAAAACTTTTGCAGACTTAGATATAGTAAATGTATGTTTTGCGAATAATAATATTTTTTTTGCGGTTACTATATTGTTATAATTATCATTTTTGTTTAAAATAGTTTAATGCGGCTATTTATAGCTAAGATGTATTAAATAATAAATTGGTTTTAATTTGATCGTTTACAACTGGAGCTTATAGTATGTGAATATCCTAAATATCTAAAAACCGAAAAATATTATGAAAAATCCAATATTCTACCTTGTATTGTATTTATCAACTAGATGGCATAATATTGTAAATTCATAGTGACTTAAAAACGTCGGAAAGTCCGTATGTATGAGTAATAATGACGTGCTGTCCAGTAGGTATCCATAAAACTAACTATGGTTTGTCATGCCCATTGTCTCGATTGTGACCGTATTATGTATATTGAATAATGCGTGAAATCTCGGTGTATCATTTAAAAATCTTTACTAGATTTTCAACAAGATTTTATGTATGTTGACCCGGATCCGTCGGTCAATGGACTTGTCTCCACATTTATTTCTATCAACTGATCTTAATTGTCACCGGTTATGAATGTTAACTCAAGATCACATATATTTTTGATGTATTGTATATCCCTTTTATGCTTAACTCTGTGTTTTGAAAATAGATTTTATCCTGTCTTGAGAAATTGAATAAAATTCAGTTGGATGTTATATCACTTATTTTTTACTGCTAGTTATCCCTTTTATGCTTAACTCTGTGTTTTTAAAATGGATTTTTCCCTAAATAAAGCAAAATGAAATTAAATTAAAAAATTAATTGTACTTCGTATTGACTAATTTTTTTTCTAGACTTATAGCATGTGGAAACGTCAAAGACAAACGCGTTAAAATTTGGTTAATTTCTGTGGTGGAAACGGTAGCAGATTAATAAAATTTTTAAGAAATTTAAAAATAGTATCCGCTTGCTATTTGTAGATTGGTATCGCAATGCTATAGATGTAATGGCACCCTGCTGTCATCTTTACCGATTGAGGACTTTTGTATTCCCGTCTCCTAGGGTTATTGAGAATCGGCAAAATGACGCGCAAATTCGACTCGCAGTCGCCGTAGCGGGGCAAAAATTAAAAAACTACAATGGTGTTTCATGGCCAACACTGGGATTGCCCCTGTAAACTTCAGACAGGATCAGTTTCTTGTTCAGAAAACTACACAGTTTCTTGTTCACTAAAACAGTGCCAGTCTGTCAAACTTTCTGTCAATTTCTAGACACACTAAATTTGTGTATTTTTTAAACGCGATTGTAAGTTATTGCTCGTATGTTTGCTCTCAGTATTTTAAAATTGTAAATTATTTAGCTAATAAAATGAAAATATGCTATTAGTTTTTTAAGAATCATACGTATTCTAAAAAGCATACTCTTAAACATTGACTAAAATGTCGTACTTAAATCGTGTTATCGTTTGAATCTGAGTAGCAATTGCAACTGAATTTAGCTTACCAGGGTTCAGATGGTGGGTGATACATTATCTTTTCAATCTAAGACATTTTAAAATTGTTTCTGCCAACGATGTATAGATTGGACCGTTTTCTGCCACACTGCATAGAAAACTGCGCAGAAAACTGCGGACCGCATATAGCGGGCTGTTCGAGTGATGAAGCGGGCAAGTATTAAAACACGGAACTGGTTTGGCGTGTAAACAAACATTTTACTGTTGTCTGTTGGGCGTGTAAAAATTACAGCGAAGAATAACACAAACCATTATAGTCATAGTTATAGTGTTAGTAAATTGGATAATAAATAAGTGAGATTATAATCATTTATTTTATTTTATTTTTATTTCCGGAAAGACAAACAGTCTTAATTAGAACATTTTTCAAGATAAAAGGGGTTCTTCCCGATAACATGAAATATTCTTAAAAACTTTATACAAATATTTTAAGTATATTTTTACAATTCCAACGATATAAAACACAATAATCAAAAATGTGGTTTTCATTTATAAAATAATGTTTTAAAAATCACGATGAATACGAATGATTTTTAAAAGCCCGTTATTGGTTAATGACTTTATACCCGTCCACCATGAAAGGCGTGAAATTCATTACAAGTGAGCGCCTATATTTGCTGGACGTCACACACGCATGCGCGCCAAATGAAGGATTTTGCGAGATGATTTGAAAAAAGCGCTATTTCAAACCGAGCTAAAAAAATTCACATGGCATCGTAAAAAAATATTGAAAATCCCTTGATATTGTAATTTTTCAATAATTTTTTTTAAAATTTAAAAATAAAAAAATCGGGAAGAACCCAATTGCATATGTTTGTATAAATCCAATTACCGCTTTTCACAAGTGTTAAACGAATGCTAAGTAATACAACTTTTAGGAAATAAAAAAATTAAAATAATATAGAGATGCACTGCAGGAAGGAAAAAGGACGGTTAAGTTAGGGAAAGGGGAGAAGGATGGAAAAGATACAATTAATATTTAACATAATTATTATTCTTGAATAAATAAATACATGTTAATAATATCACTTTACAACTTCATGTTTTAAGTTTATTGTCAAAGATATCTAAGTGGGGGCAATATTTGTTAAACACGGAACAAATACGATAAATAAATGAGTTTTGAATATAATTATTTCTAGGCAATGGGTTATAAAATAGGTTTATTTGTCGTGTAAATCTGACAGGACAGTTGATGGAAATATTTTTCAGAAGATAAGGACTATTTATTTTATGATTATAGTTTTTATTCGACATTCGATCAATAGCATCTCTTTACAATAATCAAACTTTTTTATCCAAATTATCTGCATTAACAGAAAATTTTGTTTTTCAAGCCCATTGTCGCAAGTTAGAAGGGAAAAACTAAACAAAAACAAAATGCGCTCGTAATTTTTACGATGGTTTAGCTTCCTAGGGTTAAAAGCCCCCCTATCGTAGCAATTAGCAAGATTGCTCTACCCACGTGTATAACGCATAACCATTAGCACATTGGCACGGCTCGTGGTAGATAAAATAATCTATGCTGTTTCGATAATAATGTAGATGTTATATCATTAATAAGGCTGAATTTTATATTTTTCTTTTTGAATCTCACTCCGACAGCATGCACATAAGGACACTACCCACCATACACCAAATCCTAATATGTCGAAAATGAACTGAGAGTGTTACACCTCACACCGACCGCCACATTTCTAACAATATAACAGACGAGTTTCTATTTCTTTTGGTACAAAAAAAGATTCCGCGCGTTCCGATCATAATATGTATTTTGTACACCTTAAAAAAGAGGCCAAATTGGCAGTTCATAATGGAGTTCTGGTACCAACCCTTCTGTTTAATAGTGAAACGTGGTGTTGGAAAAAGAAGGATGAAAGTAGATTGAATGCAGTTGAAATGCGATCTCTAAGGCGAATGTGTGGTAAGACTATGTATGATAGGTGTACAAATGTCGAAATTAGAGCCGAGTGCAAGGCTGAGATAAGCATTATCGACAAAATTAAGAAAAGGTCTTTTACGATGGTTCTGTCATGTACAGCGAATGGATGATGAAAGAACGGCTAAAAAAAATATGATGCGACTGTGCCTGGATGCAGAAATCGAGGAAGGCCGAGAAAGACATGGCATTATCAAGTAAAACAAGTGCTTGAAAGTGGGCATGTAAGAAGTCGGAATAATCGACGTGCGTGCATGAGAAGATGTATGAATGTGGAGGAAGCAAGAGAAGTGTGCCAGGACAGAGTGGTGTGGCGTTCTTTCCTCTCTGCCTACCCCTTCGGGGAAATGGCGTGATGGTTAGTAAGTTAGTTAAAAATGTGATTTAAAAATCGTGAAAACATGAACATTCCTAAATATGCTTTTTTTATCGACCATTGTTGAAGTTGAAATGTAACAATTCTTGTAATGTTAGCCTTGTTAATCTAAATAGTCTGAATTATTGATTTTATCCCCGATTTTATGTCAATTTTTTTTTTACTTCGGCGTCGGTCGCTGCAAATTAATAATTATAAATATTAAAATACTTTTCTGTGATTCGCAATTATATTAAGGATGAATACCATAATTCTGAGACCCTTATCTATTACGTTTAGTATGCACAATGAAACAATACCAATATTCCACACTGTTTGAATGCATCCCCGAAATCCATAAAAAATATTGCTTATTATTGGTATAAAATAATACATATGGTTATTTTTCTCGACAAAGAAATAAATATCTACAATATTACAAAATATTGTTTTTTTTAAAAAAATATCTACTACTACTTCTTTGATTATCCGCACCCAATGGTGCATAGGGCACTGCATCGGTACACCAAGTGCAGTGATTCTTGATCATTTTATTACATGAAAGCAAGAAGTATACAGGGTGTAACAAAACTCGACGTACATGCGGGAATCCAGTGAATCTACATAATGTTAGGAGTCGATTTTGTAAGATGATTTTTTTTTATTTGACCCTTAGTTTTCGAGAAAATTGAGTATGAAGTTTATTTTTTTTCGATTTTTTTTTTTGAGAATTGTAACAAACATCGTGTATTTCGTCGAATTAATACTATCCATAAAGAAAAGAAAATAAAAAATGCGTTTAATAAGAATTTGGGCAATTTTACTTAATCTGCCATACCCATGAAAACTTTTGTGAGAAGAAAAAAAAAAAAAATTTAAGCTCTTATTAAAAAGTCATATTACACAATCGTCTCCAAATACGATGTAGATTCACCAGATTTCGGGTTGTATTACGAGTTTTGTTGCATCCGGTATATATTAACGTAGACAAGGTACTGTACTGGACTTCTTTTTGTGACTAACTTCCGTTCATTGCGGTCTGGCTATATATAGAAAGAGATTTTTTAATAAAGTTTTGGCGTAAGCGTATCGAAAACCTTCTAGGCGTGTCCGCGTTATTTTATTTTTCACTTTACTTTGGTAGACCTGACCATAAAAAGGAAGTATGTAAGGACAGAGTGGTACGGCGTTCTATCCTCTGGCGTGAAATGGCGTGATGGTTAGTAAGTTTAGTTAGTTACTTTACTTTATTTATTTAACCACCTTAACAGGCCAGGAGGCCCAATTACAGAGGGGGACAGCGTCACAAACACCCAGGCTTGAGAAATATCACTTTTAATTTTTGTGTTCTCACCGGGAATCGAATCCGGAACCTCCGTATCGTGAGTACAGCGTCTTAGCGTAATGGAAATATCATGAAAATGCTGAAAGTGCCTACTGCTGAATTAAATTAAAATATATTATTGATATCCCAGCAGAGACAGAGAAACTCTGGAAATGAATGTGGGTTATCTAGGCGTTTACAGGGCTCATGACATGTCATTGGCTGGGTTAAGTGGCCACTTGATGCACTACAACATTCCTCATTCCGCCCATCACCATTCTGACAACCATATATGACAATTTTTTTAAACTACTATATATATTGAATTTGTACAGAAGCTTCCACATTTGAGTTTGTCTTTCGATAATTTTCAACTTTTTTCTCTCTGGTGATATCTGTTGAGAAGATTGTTAGGAAGGTTTTATTATTATCAATAATATCTCATATCAGCCCAGCATGGGTACAGTAATTTGACTACAAGTATTTGTATACCTTCAAAATGTTGTTAAATTAATATAAATTACAATTGACATCTCAACAGAGTGCAGAGGCGAGAAGTTTGGAAGGGGACATGGATATCCAGGTGTTTACAGGGCTTATGACCTGTCATTGGCTGTGTTAAGTGGCCACTTGATGTATTACAACATTCTCCATTTCGCCTATATTCGCCTATATATTCAATATTAATCATCTTACTACATGAAGGTGCGATGATCAGTTTTACGCTTCAGTGCCAGTCGAAGGAATCGCACATAAACTAGTGAAATTTGTGTTCGTATATCCCTAGAATGTTTTGACATCAATAAATCTAGTATTTATAAAAGTATAACACTATTATTTCTAACGCTGGCGCTTCAAGTGCTGACATATTCACCTTGATTTGGCCTTGCAAATAAGTTTGGATTATTATCGAATTTATTTGATTTTCAAAAACTAATTTAAAACTCATTAAAACTTACGCAACTTTGTGTTAAATGTTTTGCTATTCACAGAATATCATTTTTGATTTGGTGAATAAAAGTCCAATTGAGTTAGGGCGCTTAAATTAGCAGATACCTCTACATAATTTCTCTCTAAACACGCATTCCATGTTCTTACAGTGAACGTTTTAGCTTTTATTATTTTTAGACATTTTTAGTGAATGTACCTAAAAATACAATGAAAATTAAGTGAAATAATATGAAAATAATATAAATTTTTTATGGGGTGTGCATTCTGTGCAAGCCTCTAAGTTATTGTCGTTATCCCTCACCAAGCACAAGAGCCTGTTTTTTTTATTGGTGAGGTATAGCGTTAAGTTCCAATATTGTACCTATAATTATGTCTAAGTATTGTATTATTTTATTTCTAAAAATATGAAATAAATATTCATTCACTACATCAATATCTACTTAAACGTTTACATGAAAAAACATAAACTGTCAGGTCAGCTAAACGTCGTCGCGTCGGCCATTTAATATCCCATACAGTTTTCGTTGTAAACGGGACAGTTTGCAAACTGCACAAGGAACCGTACAGTTTTCTAACTAACTAACTAACTAACCATCACGCCATTTCCCCGTTGGAGTAGGCAGAGAGGATAGAACGCCATACCACTCTGTCCGGACATACCTCCTTTGCTTCCTCTACATTCATACATCTTCTCATGCACTTACGCCGATTATTCCGACTTTTCACATGTCCACTTTCAGGTACTTATCGTACTTGGTCATGCCATGTCTTTCTCGGCCTTCCTCGGCCTCTACATTCAGGCACACTTGCATTTAAACTTATTTTAGCCGTTCTTTCATCACTCGTTCGCTACACACGACCAAACCATCGTAAAAGCCCGTTTTTAATTTTGTCGATAATGCTTATCTCAGCCTTGCACTCTGCTCTAATTTTGACATTTGTACACCTATCATACATAGTCTTACCACACATTCGCCTGAGAGATTGCATTTCAACAGCATTGAGTCTACTTTCATCCTTCTTTTTCCAACACCACGCTTCACTACCATACATAAGGGTTGGTACCAGAACTCTGCGTTGTGTACCGCCAATTTTGCTTCTTTCGATAAGTTCTTATTTGCCACTATCGATTTCAAGGCACCATTAACTCTGTTTCCGGCACTAACCCTTCTCTCAATGTCCTTATCCACATTTCCGTCTATTGTAAACATACTTCCCAATATACACAAATTCTTCAACCTGCTTTAATCTGTCTCCATTCACTATAATCTTACATACAGTCTGATTCGCATTTCTTTCAAAAACCATCACATTTGACTTTTCCACATTCATTAACAAATCACTCTCCTTGCACACATCGTAAGCCTTAATGACCAAGGACTACAGCTCTTCTTAATATTATTCTGCCCCGTATAAAGTGAGCTTTAGACGAGGTGTTAAATTGTTATGCCTGTTTATGCAAATCCCCCTCTCTCCACCTACACAGTCTGCGGCCGACATATTCACAAGAGCGTAAGAATTATTAGTTCCCCCATTGTCTCAATTCTGGTTATCAAATACAATATGCGAAGTATCGGAGAAATTTCACTTAAGCTCGTGTCAATCCCAACGCGAAACGTTCTCTTTGTATGGGATATGCCTCGGAGATACGACGTCTTGAGATACGACTGTTTTCACTTAAGACAAATAGGGTGGATTTGAATTAGGATGCCGCATGCATATTATTTATTTTCATTTATTGCGTATTTCGGGAGAGAATTCTAATAAGGCGACAAAGAAATATTTACAAATACAGGATCCGAGAAGAAATAAATGGACACTCAGATCAGATCAGCACTTTGTATATTTAGCGACATCTTTTGTTTTAAGATTGTTTATTTTTTGCATTTAGTATTTTTAGTAAAAATATATATTCTAATTCCGTTCGAATTTATTTCAACAGCGTCTTCATAATTTATAACCTTTTTTTGTAGCAGATCTTACTCGTTTAAAAAAAATTCAAAGCCATTATGAATTAATGGCATGGACTATCACTACGACTAGCCGGGACGGTGGGTGGTAGGGGTACAATGAAAGCATTTGTTCGCGTACATAATCGTAAATTCATCCGTATTTTTATCACACTGACAATCTTAAAATCGCGGTTTAGCTTGTTGAAAAAATCGGTAGAGTTGGCTGGACTGAAAAAAGACTCAATAGTCTTCAAAGCAGTCTAGGGAAAGGGTGGGGCTTTCATTGTTTATCACTACGCTCATCGAATGAAAAAACACTCTGTATTCCTAGGCATCACACTTTTTTTTTTACGAAATCATTCACTGTCCAGGCCGCAAGACTATGGAACGATTTACCATGGGATGTAAAAGATGCACCCTCCGTTTTTAAGAAACGTCTTAAGCATAACTACCTCTCCCCAAACCTCTAAAACATCCTTCATTCATCCTCTTCCCTATCTCTTTCCTTCCTTCCTCTTTTCCATTTCCCCAGTCATATCTTAGTAAGTATATTAATCTTGTAAGTAATGCTATGTAATTTTAAAGCCTTGTCTTTCCACCAATACTAGGTACAATAAAAATCATCACTAAATAATTGAGGGTTGGTTGGAAGATATTGCTTAAAAGCAATAAGTCCGCCCTTGTACTTTTGCTATGTAATTGTACATGAAGTTTTAAATAAATAAATAACATATTTAAATGAAAATTACTTATATCACTAATTTACTAATATTGTCTTTATCGATAAAAGAAAATAAATATGTGATTTTCATATTAGATACACAAAATTAATTGTACGCGTGGCTATAACATAATTTTTACCAAATTAAGGAAAGAACCTTTTTTCCAATACGATGTTGTCAAAATGATTTATCGTTTTACGATATCCTAATTAGAAATGTTATCTATACAGGGTTCGTTGGTCACGCATCACAGCTACCAAATTCCAATCAGAGATTCGATATAATATTATGTTACAATATGACGCGATACGGTCTAACATAACTGGAAAGGAGAATAGAGCTAACCCAAAAAAACAATGAAGCGAACAAGGCGTTGTATTCTCGCTGCCCACTCCTTCGAGAAAATAGTGTGATGATTAGTTACTTAGTAAGGCAAAAACACATTGATTCCTGGGACATGGATGTTTTTCATATTTATCTCCTCTCATTTCTCTCCCTTATTCCCTAATAAAAATAATCGGCTAATTTATATAGCGCCAGTTTTGTGAACAATCACCTCAAGGGCGCTTTACAATTAAAGCTTTTTTTTTTTCTTTTTTTTAAATTTTATTTTATTTATTTATTGAAAATCAACAGCCATGAGCAAAAATAATATAAATATACAATATAAGCAGCTGATAATGAGGCCAATTACAGATTTCACATTTTATACAACAATACATAATATATATAACAACAAGAAAGAGTGAAAATACTATTAAGCTTAAAATAAAATGTGTTTGCGTGATGTGTTTGTGTGGCGTGTGGTGCGGTGTGGTAGGGTGTGTTGTATTAGTGTATTTTGTGTTAGAGTAAAGAGTTTGCAAGGCCTAGAGTTATAGTCGTGAATTATTATCCCCAAGCCGAGTTCCGAACATGCTTCGCGCATTGAACCCTATACTAAATGCAATGCGCAAAACATAACCAAGAAGTCAGCCCAGATCCTCTCCACGACCACGACCCACAGCCTAAGTGTGTAAAGATGCATCTTGCTAACCTTTGTACTTGTTTAACCTAAGTTCCTAGCGGGAGACTAATTGCGCACCCTGGGACCTTGTACATATGTGAGATTTTAAAAAGCTGCGTTTTTAATTGAGATCAAAATTGACTAGGTGTGAAGGCTGTCGATTCCCGGCAGAGGGGCCGCTGCAAAAGCACGATCGCCAAACTTGGTGTTTGGACTTCGCCAAGCTTCACAAAGTCTTCCTCTGACTGAATCGAATGTCTAAATTACATTACAAATTAATTTGTTATGAAGAATTTTATCCAAGTCTATTAATATTATAATTATTGCCACGATACTTTTACAAATCTACTACTACTACTACTTTCCCTTATCCGCACCCAATGGTGCATAGGGCACTGCATTGGTACACCAAGTGCAGTGTATCTTGATCATTTTATTACATGAAGGTAAGATGATCAGTCTTACGCTTCAGTACCAGTCCAAGGTATCACACATGAAAATATTAATGTGAAAATCACATGTAAATAAATATTTCGTGTTGACCCCCACGGGAATCGAACCCGCGACCTCATGCACGGTAGCCAAATGCGCTACCACTGTGCTACAAGCTTTTAATAAGTGTTTGTGCAATTTTACTTAATCTGCGGTACTTATAAAAGCTATTACGAGAACAAGTTCAGATTAAAAAAGTCATATTACACATTCGACTCTAAATATGATGTAGATTCAGCAGTTTTCGGGTTTTACTACGAGTTTTGTTACTCCATGTATAATATGTAAGTTTTTCCATTCACATAACTAATTTTAAGCTCTCTAAATGTATATATTTTTGCTCTAAAGGAGGTACCTAGTGCATATTGGCGTCGTTTATAAAATAATAATATTTCATTTGAAAATATGTATTTTATATCTTATTTTATAATATTATTGATGCAAAGAGGTTCAATAATAATAATAATCACATGGAGTTATAATAAACACAAATTATCAAAGCTTAAATCGAGGCATATAGAAACAAAAACGGCAGTTTCCACAATCTTAAATTATTGGTAATCATGAAAACCTTTCAATTTTTCAATATATAACTAATTAAAGTTAAATAAAAAATACTTGGTACACTTCCACTTTTATTTATTTTGATAAGTTAGCGCTTTCACCCTGTAACGGGCATCTTCAGACTGTTACAGGGTGAAAGCGCCAACTGGTCAAAATAAATAAAAAGTGGAAGTGTACCAAGTATTTTTTATTTAACTTTAATTAGCTATATATTAAAAAATTTAATCATGGAATTCTACCAAGTAATGTCAATAAAAAATATAAATCAAATGAAAACCTTTGTTAGTTTTGCCATTCTGCCGTTTTTGTATTGGACACTGCCGTTTTTGTTTCAACAACAAAACTTTGAATCTAAAATTAAATGGATTGATGCCGGTTTTTTGACAAACAAATATTCTATGGAGAAAATATATAACTTTCCAAACAAAACTGCATATTTAACTCATTTTCGACTGCAGGTGGACACTTCCACCTTTGTTTCTATAGGCCTCAATGATCAAAGGAAAATAACCATAGCGACAATATTTGTTATATCTATTAATTTGCTTTCAATTTTTTAATTATCAATACGAGATAAATTAAGTGTTTAAACTGTAATTTGTTAACTGCAATATACATAAGTACAGTTATTAAATGTCTGAAGCGCTTTGAAGCGCAATCAAAGTTTATTAAACTTACGTGTATTTAGGTACACAAGACAACAACGCTCGATTAGTTAGTAACTTGCTCATGTTGAAGAATTTGAAGTACTGTGCGAAGAGCTGAAGACTGAAGTGGTACAATTTGCGACATCTAATGCTTAATAGAACTTTATGCAAATTAGTGTGTTCAAAACTTAAATTCATATCAAGACACGAGCAGCGGTTTCCAAAGTTATTAACCATGAAATTTAAGCACGTTGACGTCTGTGTTCTGAAGAGTAAAGATGCTAGAAAAAATATCACGTTTTGTCTTTTGCTTATGGCATGGGACTAAGCAGTGGCCTCCCAAAGAAAGTTATATGGTCTATATTCCTAATTTTATCACATATTTTATGCAAACATATCGATGATTATTTAACTCGTACAAAAACTCGACTTGAATTGCCAATTGATCAGCAGAGACAAGAAGTTTTGAAGGGAATTTATTTATTTCATATTTTACTTTTTTTTTCTTTTTTTTTCCTTAATAAATACGAATATCTAGGATTTTACAAGGCTTATGACCTGTCATTGGTTGAATAGAATGGCTTCTAAATTAAGGTCATAAGTCCTTAACGGGCATATATCCATATTGTTTATTTGTTTATTATGGTCCCTAACATTACATATCTTATTCATTACAGATGGTGTGTGAAACTAATTTGTTATTTATATCTTCTCTACTAGGTGGCGTTTTGCGCACCTGTCTCAAAGAAGATATGTACAATATATCTAGGATTTTGAAAAGCTTATGTAATTACTTTATTTGCCTGAATCTTTAAATTAATGATTTAAATTTGGGATTTGAATAAGTTTATGTCATTTTAAATATGCTATTACAATAGGTTTTTAAAATATATTCCAAACTTCTCGTCTCTATTGCGATATCGATTATTTATTCATTTCATTTTATTTTATTCAATCAAATTAATAAAAATAGATTTTACTGGCTAACTAGGTCCTAGGCCCGTTTTAAGGCAGTATGTAGATGAAGATACATAAAACTGACAAACATTTTTTTTTCAAACATAAAATAGAAAGTATAATAATTTCTATAACTGAACATAACTTTTCATACTGAGAAACTCTGCTCTATTGATTACAAATTGAATTATACCAGTGATCTGTGTGTCAAAAACAACAGTAAATTCTTCATATTCTTTGGAACTCTATAAATAGCGAAATATAAATTAATCATGCGAAAGTTAGATATGAAATTTTAAAATAGAATGAAGCAGACCGTTATAACTTTTAAGAGATTCTGTATATCCAAAGTGTAATGTGATGTATGATTTAATTATCGATTTGATAAAGCGTTAACGAAAGAAAATTTAAGTGTGTGTGTAAATTATTATTGTTTAAATTTGTCTAAATTTATTAATAATTCCAAAAAAAATTTTTTAAAAAATACATTAAATCTGTGAAATGCTCTCCTCGGCACGGGGTCCCCCAGTGAGGAATGCATTTAAGATAAAAAATACAAAGCAAAACTGTAATAAACTATAAATAAATAAATTAATAAATTAGTTTTCAACAAAAAGTTCACGAAATACACATTCGACTCCAAATATGATGTAGATTCACCAGTTTTCGGGTTGTACTACGAGTTTTGTTACACCATGAATTAATATTTTTTCTGAACCCAAATTTACAGTTCACACTGATCGCCACATTTCTGTTCAAGAAACGTGTTTCTATCTCTTCCCAAAATGGAGATATATTTTTTTTAATCCAGTTTTAATAAAACCGCACCGAAATAAAAAATCACGTTTTTTCCTAACATTTTAATGTGATCTTCGTGATATTAAATCTTGTCCATCAACAACTAAATAACGTTACCCTCGTCACATACGAAGGGTTCATTACAATGCTAGAAAATCAGAATGCGGATTAAAGCGGTGTTAGGCAGAGCGATTCGTGATATGTAAAAATTATGATCTTATTGAGATGAAAAATTCCAAAAATATCATCAAAGCCTTCGAACTAGAATTTACTGGAAATT